>JAOXXN010000082.1:265056-284421 GCA_026770055.1 Myrmophylax atrothorax
CACTCTCTTACTTCACCAGAGGAGATTTTATCAACATCAGATGTATTACTCTTGCCCAAGTCTGGTTAAATTATAACCTGATATAATAAATCCCCCCTCTCTTAAACTCATTGCTTGTTTTTGAAAGTAAAGGATATGTCATGGAAATACAACACTGTATTTGCTCCGACTCCATGGGGCTGGAGATACAGTACATGGGGGGCTCACTTAGAGTTTACAGCTGCTTCTTACTGTGACAATGTGGAAAGCTGTTGAAAACCTTCTGGTGTTGTGATTAGTAGTTGTTGTTCTCCATTGTATCTGGAAAGTTCACATACATTTGTGAGCGTGTCTGATAAATGGTATCAGTGAACTCAGAGAATGGCGAAGTATTTCATTACGATCAGTTCGTTGTGAGTCTAACAGCGTGAGGATTCAGGGATAAAGAATTCCTCTAAATTGGCTTTTCTCTCAGTAAAGGGATGAGAGGAACTCTAACTACAGACTGGAGATCTGTAAGGACTCTGAAGGAAAACAAAACCTTTGAGAGTAGTGTAATGCATAAGATAAAGCTATGGCTGAGTGCAGCCTCACAGAACAGCTCAGACTGGCAGACTGACCAGTGTTCATGGAGTGGGCTTTAGGCACAACTGCATCCTCTGGGAAAGGGGCTGGCTCCAGTGCAGTCTTCATAACCACACTGAGCAGTCTGGTTTTGGAGATTGTGGGGGAGGCAGCACTGGCATAAACCTCAGTTTTGTTTGCAGATACCTGTTACCGTGGAACAAGCTTAACTCACAGATCAACTTCCATTTGTGGATTCCGATGAGCTTTCTAATGAGAAAGAAGAACATTTAAGCTGGAGGTAGTTCTGAGAAGCTGAGTTAGCTATCCTCTGTCTGTCCTTTCTCTTTATTTCTGTATGAGACCTACCAAGGTTTGAATCAAGAGGTTCATATAAATGAGGCCCAAAGCATGAAAAATTTTAGATCAGGTTTGTTCTGTTACCACCGAAATGAATTCCTGCCGAAATTCCTGCCTTTCTGACTAGAAGTGAATCATTAGTGATAAAATTATCTGAGATACAACATAATCACTCTGAAAAATGAGCAAGGATGTATTTAGCTCTCTGCTAGGCAGTTCTATTAAGATGACATGTTGATCCTAGAAATCATTTACTGTGGATGTGTGCACAAAGTAGTGATTGCTGTGCTTGGGTATGTGCCTCATTAAATGGAATAGGAATGTCATTCTCAAAAAAGTGGAAGAGACACCATAGGGAAGTGGGAAGGTAGAACAATGGAGATGCTGAACACACTCCCAGTACAGCCTGGGGAAGGGGGTTCTGAATTACTGGGAATACTTCATAGTGGCTTGGCGTTGATTTAGTACTGGTATGTGCTGCTGTAGGGTCACTCAGTGGGGCTTTGTGCATCTCAACAATAGAATAATCTCTGTTCACCTGAAAGACAAGAGGAAGAACGGTATAGAAATAGTTACTAGAGTAGAAAAACAAAAGTATAATCCTAGCACTGTTTTAGTCAAACAGTATAGGATCATCTTCCTGTTACTCATTGCTTTTTGTTTTGTTTTCCCTCTGTAGATGTCTGATACCCAAAGTAGTCATAAAGGCTTTCTCATTTAGCTTGAGAGTCAAAATTGTCCTTGGTTATCAACAGCAGCTGTGCTGTTCTCTTGTTACTTCTGTGCACAAAGGAACAGAGCACGGGAACTGCTTTTCATTACAGCTCCTGAAGACAGTGCAATCTTGTCAAGGCTTAAATCAGAATTAGCTTCTGAGAAAGCCATGTATTGTGGGTAGGAAATGGGTGCAACATGTGAATTGCTCCATGGCTAATTAGTCCATAACGAATTTGTAATGACAGTTTTTAGTTCATACTAATAACTGTGTCAGATAGTGAGAACAGTGTACTAGATGGGCATTTAGGAGTCCGTCATGTGTTACTGTTGCTTAATAATGCAAATTGGACATGTTCAGTGCAATCATCAAAAGGAAGAGTCTGTTTTTAATGCTCCATGGTATCCAGTGTGTCCGTATTTGTGCCTTAGGTGGTTGTACCAGGACTAGGGACTTAAAATGGTGAGCAAATTTTTCTGTGATCTGAAATGTGATTTAAATAGGGTTATACTTCTGATAATGATTATATAATTACTAGAATGAATCTGATGTCTTTGGGAGGTAGCTGGGGACAGAGGCTGCCATGACATGAAGGGACCCTGCCTGTCTGCATCATGTGATGGGGCAAGCTGGACTCTTGCGGGCAGATGTGATAAGGGCAGACCCACAGCTCATGTTTAACTGAGGAGACAGCAGATTTCTCAGCTACAAGTAGTGCTTCAGCTTCTCATCTGCTGCAGGACCTGATGTGCAAGACTAACATCTGCATCCCATATATTTTGTTAGGGAATTGGAGGAAAGCTGTCTTTGGGGACATGTGAGTTAGTGCTGAGGCACAGTGGGAGATGCAGCCTTATTGTCCTCATCCTCTGTGCCTCCCACTTGCAATCTGCATCTAACTTTGCCTGGTCACACCAGTGGCACTAACATGAGAGTTGGAAACCTCTGCTTTACAAGGGAGCTGCTTGTTCCCTGATGCTTTGCTCCTGTCAGCATTCTGAGCTCACTGTGAATGTAGAGCAGCTGTGGGACAGCCATCCCTGGGTGAAACAAGCACTGTGGCTTCACAGAGAAGTCCCTAGGGCTGCGCAGGAAGATGCGGCAAAGGAATAACACTGCAAACAACTGAATGCAGATGAGTGGCTATCCTGAGTATCAGGAAACTGTGTCACACCATGCTCTTAATCAGAGTGAACTAAATTGGAACCTTCAAGTCCTTTACAGAGTACTTTTGTGTTCTGAAGGAGCTACAGTCTTGCTTTTGACTGTAGAGTGATGCAAATTGTGCTTACCCAGAACATTATTTATTTGATTATTTACCAGCTTGTTAAAGACCTATGAAAGGCAACTGTACTGCAGTTAGCTGGGATGGCAACAGAGCAGAGTCTGAAATTCCATCCTCTTCAAGTTCCCCTCTTTCTTGTACCTGAAGCTGATTCCATCTCTTCAGAACAGATCCTAAAGAAGTGTTAGGGAGGCAAGTTGACAATAGAGCTTATCTTTCCCTTTGGTTCAGGCTGCAGTATTGCAATGCTTAAATTCCTTGGTTCTCCCCTCAAGGAACTGTGCCATGCACACATGAATGCCTTTGGGAAGGTATTGTGCACTTGCATCATGTACTATGTTGAGCTGTAACAATTGTGCTGCTGCTGAAGGGAGAATGGGAATCAGAGCTCCTTCTTGTAACTCATAGATCAGGTCATGGAGAGATGCAAGGGAGATAAACCTGCTGATTATGTATTTGCTAGACCCGGTCGTTATCCTTTCCTGCCACCATGACATTGTTGGATATCTGGTTTTATAAAGTCTGATGTCAGCAGGGGTGAATTGAGCATAGCCTATGTCCATGTATAATCATCCAAAGAGAACAAAAGTGAATTTTTTTCCCTGCTAAATCCCTGGAATGCATTACATCAGTGTATTATCTGCCTCATCAGGAGAGCCTGTAAACTGTGACATACATCATCAAAACACTCTTCCTCTGATGATTCATAATGGAACACGGTGTATTAGAGGTAATATGTTTTAAAGTTGCCATGAACCACCAGAATAATTTATTCTATTTTTCTGTAGGAAGACAAGCAAACCTGCATACATTTTCTACTATATGGAACTTACACCAAAGTTCACCATGTTAATGTGTATTTTTATATTACAAAATCTATTCAAGTGTTAAGTACACACTGTACCCAGAGGTGAATAGTGTAAAGCTGCCTTTGCTGCAGAACTGTTAAAACCATTTCATTCATCATGTTCTTTTAGGCAGATACTGCAAGGGAACTAAACCAAACATTGTATCTGGGGTTATTCACTTTTTTTTGTCAGAGAGGAAAATAAACATGCTTTGATTAATGCCCTTACTAATTTGTGCAGTCATGCCACCACAGAACATTTGAGAGAGAAACCAAACAGGCTTCTCGCTCCCCTCTTTCATCTTGTGTTTCACTGTGGTGACATTGTTTGCAGAAAATCCCTGTCCTGTGACCAGTTCATTATCTTACAAGGAGAAAGCTGGGTGAATTCTGCTGACTTGCAGACAGACATTTCTGTATCTATCCAGGTAAACAGGCTTGTGAGGAAGTTTAAAGCAGAATTGCACCTTTTGCAGCTGCTTTTGTTTAAAAGTCGTGTTCTGGAATAGTAGCATAAGAATTTGGACAGCTTTGTTCTGAGCTGTGGTGGGAAAGGTAGGTCTTTTATCACAAAACAAGTTCTTTTCCAAACATTAGCTTTGATGCAATTACTTGGAAGCCTATCTGAGCATTAGGACTATGTAGATTTGAGGAATAAACCTTTGGAGATCATAAAGGAAAGGTAGAGTTGGAAATCTGGGGTCTCCTGAAAGAAAGTTAAGGAAGTTCACTGTGTAGGAATCTGAGGTTTTAGCAAAAATCCATGTTGCTACAACATCTGTACAGAATCACTGGTAAATTGCTGAACTGCATAAGCACTTTTAAGCAAGAGGCTTCACAGCACAGTCAGCTGTTCAGGTGCTTCACTGTAGCTCTGTCCAGAAGGTCACAGGTGAGTACCATCTGTGCCCAGTGACTTGTTATTGTTTAGAGTGTTCTAAGTTCTTGTCTCCTATTATAATGTCTTCCAGCAGCCCTTTGATTTGAAGGGGGCAGAAAAATACTATGATATGCTTTATACTGTGAGGGCATCCTATAAGAGAATATCTTTAAGCTGTCTTATAGTAAAAATTGAATTTAAAATTAACCAAAACAGTTGTGATTTGGTTTGTTTGTGTTTTTTATAAAAAATGCAATCATATCATGTCCCGGAGCCCTCCTTTTATACCTTAAACATTAGCTGCTTCTACAGATTCCTAGAAAGGTGTTCTGTGTTTTATATGTTTGAAGAAGGATATATTACTAGGTTTTATTAGTCTTACAAGCTGATCTTAAACCACTTTCTGTGTCCTTTTCCTTTGCCTGTGTTCTTACATCTAGCCTGCCAGATCCTGTGTCCTCCTTTGGAGAAAGTTCAGTTTTCTGATAGATGCCTTCTCAGTGTTTTAGCCGTGGTTTAGCCATGTCTGCTTTTTGGTGTGATGTTTGTAAGACATTTTGGGTTTCAAAGGTAAGCATATACCTTGAGCATCCAAAGCAGAGCCTTATTCATAAAATGGTTTGGGTTGGGAGGACCTTTAATGAACATGTAGTTCCACCCCCACTGCTGTGGGCAGGGACACCTTGCATTAGACCAGGTGGCTCAAAGCTCCTCCAGTTTGGCCTTGGACACTTCCAGGGATGGGGCAGCCACAGCTGCTCTGGGCAACCTGAGCCAGGGCCTGCCCACCCACACAGCCAAAAATTTCTCCCTAGTAACTAATCAAAATCTACCCTCTTTCAGTTTAAAGCCATTCCCCCTTGTCCTCTCACTACAACCCTTGTGAAATATTTAGAGTATATTTACAGAAGAGAGAAAATATATAAAAGTATTAAATCCAGAGTGGTATTTACCTCAAAAAGAGAATCAACATCATTCAAGCGCCACACAATTAATAAATGTACTACTGCATTCCATAGCAGTTAAAAGAAATGAAGAATGACACTTCTTGATCCACATCCATTCTTGATCTCCCTAGCAGAGCCTGCTGAAGATTAAAGGTCTAATTCTCAAGTAAGATCAGATTAATCTTGTGTGGAACTATTAGCTTTTTGCTGTAAAAGTATTGCCCATAACAGGGTTATGATATAGTGGCTGTGGTCATGGTCCTTTTTATTATCTTTGGGTTAGTCCTGTAACAAATACTGAAAAAAAAAAAGGAGAAATTACATTTCTGGTATTTTAGCAAAGGATAACTGGGGAAAAAAACCAAACCAACTCTCACCAGATGAACTTGGATGAAAGTGTTGTATACAATAAGCAATGGAAGGAGTAAAATATAAAATTATGGTGTCTTTGGAGAGAATCTTGAACACTTTCATGACTTGGCAGCAAAGTCATTGAGTACATGCGCTTTACTTGAATATAATTTTGAATAGTGTTTGTATTTTTAGATGAAATGGCATTTTTCTCAGAATCTGAAATGGAATAATGGGTTAAAAACCCAATGGCTGAAAATTCATGCCAGTGCTCTGTTCATGTAACTTGAATTAACACATTGCAACTTTAATACATTTATTCAGTTCACCATGAATTCCTCTAATATTCTGGGCTGAATTTTAATATGTGAATGACTGGAGACTATAAAGTAGCAGCTTTCCTTGCTCTCTCATATTCATTAAACTTGCGATGAACTTTGCCGTTATGTCACTACTGTCGTGCCTCTGCCTCATTCAGGGTAATGTTTATGTGCCTGTAAGCTCTTAATGCAAAATTTAGCTTATGGAAAACAAGTGCAGTCTTGTCAGTTGTGCACGCCCCTCATTGCTCTGTCAAACCAGCCTCGGGAAGCTCTCCGGTGGAATGCACTGAGGGGAAAGCCCTCCCTCCACGCTGCTCAAAGCTGATGGATGTCCAGGAACTTGTCCTAGAAAATGTTCATCCTGTTTCTTTCTCTGTTGATTAACATCTTGCTTATTTTGCTTTTCCTGCATCAGGAAGTTTGGTAAGAGAGCACCTAAAAGCACATACTGTACCAAGCTGATGGGGAACACCACGGAATGGCCTTCAAAGCTTTACTGGAGATTGTGTTTTTATAAATTGTGGCTAATGACAACACTATTCTGCATCTTCTTCAGAGCTGTTCAATATGATTGGTAGATAATGTTATTTGTCATCTTTTATTTTTTACTGATTAGGAATGGATCTAGTTTGGATCACCTCCTTAGGTTTGCTAGTGCTCTCAAGCCACATGAAGGTAACACAGTAGTTTGGGAATTTGCTATTCAAACACAAGTACTTCTCACTCACCTGAATTAGACATTCTTACTTTCATAAAAGATATTTTTGAACTAGTAATGCTGCTTTCCAAATCTGTTATGTCATTTGACAGATGCATTTAAAAATTTTATTTAAGCTATTTTTGAATATTACGGAATTGTGAGGAAAATAAGTGTAAAAAAATTCGCAACATAATATTTTAAAGTTATTAGTTTTTATTTTTATGCTATTTTTATGCTCTTTAGCATTAGGTGGCACTGTTTTCCAAGCTTACCTTTCACAAGTGAGTCTGAGCATTTGAAAGCTGAAATTGAAATGCCATCAAGTAATGGAGGTTTTAGTATATTTACTGTAAGATAATTTAATTGAAATGTGGCAGTGCGAATTGTAAATGTATTGACCACTATCAGTGGGAAGTGCAGAGACTTTCTAAGTTAATTCTGTTACAGTTCTGGATTAATACACCATGCCATTGATACACGAGATTTTGTACAGCCCAGTAATGGTGCCTTTGGATTTATCTTAGTGTATTTATGGCTGGTACAGGAGTGACTGACACTGCACCAGTGAATGGTTCATCTGCATTTTTACCTGATTCACTTGGTTGACTTTTTTGTTTGGCTGCATGTGAGGTTTTTGTTTTGCTTTTTCCGGGTTTTGGTCAATTTTTTTTTTATGGGGTGTTGTTTTTTCCCTTGCAGTCCTTAGGGTTCCAATAGCAGCTTTGTGTCTTTCAAGTGAAGCTCACCTGTGCTGTCTTTAAAATAATTTGCCTGTCAACCATTGCATGAGTTGAAATGAAGTTAGTTCAGGATGTTTTATCAGTCAGCTCAGCAACAGCAGGAAGAAAAATGTCCTGTGGTTCTGCTGAGGAAGATGTTTGCCTGAAGTTGTGTGTCCCTGCTTGCCCTTTGAGGGTGTTGTGCCTCCTTTCTCTTTACTTTCCCTCCTGGGCAGAGCAGAGCTGTGCTCTGCCACCTCCTCCACAGCAGGAGCCACAGGAGTGTGCTCTGCCAGGCTGGAACTGGGCAGCAGGAGGGCTGTTGGCATCATACAGGCTGTGCCCGAAGCTTGGGTCATGGTTCAAGGAGTGGAGTTGGCCGACTATTCCAGAGCTTCCCAACACTGGAATTTGCTTTGAAGGCTCTCTAGATCCAAATTCCATGTGTGCTTAGGGATCCCAACCAAACCTCAATGAACATGAGCAGGGTTCTAGCAGTGCAGTGCTGTCTCCAGCAGGTGGGAGCTCTTCGCATCAGGAATACACGTTCTGTTGTTCTGAACCAGGACTTGGAGGCTCCAGGGATCATCTCTGGGCTTGCTGGGCCATGGTAAGATTTGGGTGCAGCCTCATGTATTGACCATGCTATCAATGTCTTAGCAAAGAGAACTTTTTTGTGCATATTTAGAATAACATTTTGAGTAATAATATCAGTGTGCGGGTAAGGAATTAATAAGGACAATTTGAATGTTGATGCAAATTCAAGTACTGCTATTTTAAGAATGTTCCATAGCATGAGTTATAAAAATCAATGATTTCTTCTTTGATTTTGTTATCAAGAAGGTTTAAAATCAGGAAGAATAATGTTTTTAATCAAAATTCCAACTTTTCCTTTGTGATTGTTAATTTATACACATTTTCCTCCTCTTTTGACATATCTTTTTACTCTCCTATTTAAGGAATGATAAAGAGAAAACTGTATTTTTGTCATGGCATATATTGCAAATATCTAGAAGAGAGTCCAGAAGGATTGTGTTGAGACCTGGGTGGTTCAACTTCCCACCAAGAGAAGTGATCTTGCTGTGTGGAAATCACTCCTTTACTTTTCAAATATCACCAGTGTTTATTTTAATCAGTGGACCTACACAGTGTGAATGATCTCTTCTGCCATGAACAGCTTAGGAGCTGGCTGGGGGTTTAAGGGATGTCCTTCTTCCGGGGCAATAGCCTTTATCCCTCTGTTTTCCCACTGGGACTGTCACCTTATGCCCCTTTGTAGTCCAGTAGTAGCTTTGCTCTAGTTCTGATATCATCTGGAGATAATGACAAGGTTAACGAGCCACCTTTCACAAGATGTGGTGTTCATTTATGGCAGCACACACCACAGATTATGAATGTGGAGTCAATAAGCAGCTCCCATGTGCTGACTGTTCCCCTCTACCTGCACAGCCCTGCCCTGTTCTTGTGTGGGGGTTGTACACCACAGACAAACAAAAACTCCTTCTCCACCTGGTCCAAGTCAAAAAAGAATGGTGCCTGTAACTGGAGGAGTACCCAGTGCAGGGCAGAGGGTGTGATACGGTCCATTAATCTCCGGGAGCCTCTTCCCCTCACTTGGTCACGCTTGGCTCCCTCCTGACTTGGAGCATTGACAAGGTTTACTTGTAATTGCTTACAAAGCACAAAACAAAGGCATCCCTTGGTACACCAGTTTATCAGTTTGTCTCTTTTTGACTCAGTAAGCATCTGCAACAGGGGTATCCATTAATTCAGATTGTCTTTCATGTTCAATTGACTTCCTTTGGTTCAGGGTGTCTGTTTCCCCTTGCAGGGGTAAGAATTCAACAGTCCTGTCACTTGCCTCTGTAATTTATATTAATTAGCTTCTCCTTTCCCCTCAGTCTCCAGTTTGCATAGAGAATTAACTTTGAGCACAAGTACAGATGATTGTAATCCTTGCTACGCTGAATATTAAAAAAATTGATCATTGTCTGGGGTATCAGAGGCCCTTGAGAGTATTTGTCATATGAATGCTCTTAAGACTCTAATTGTTCTAATGTAATAGCTATCCAGAGTAATAATGCAGTGTTAAACTTCTCTTTTTTAACACGTGGCTGTTCATTCACTGGAGTACATTTCAGGTCCTGAATAGTTTATATGGTACACCTTCCTTTTTGCAATCTCATCTGTGTGCGCATATCTTTTTTTATTGTGTGCCCTGCTCAGCAGAAAAACTCAAAATACATGGAAGTATTGGGAACTGTTTTATAATTCAAAAATATTCTGTACTGCCCCAGTTTACTCAATGAGTATTAGTGTCACTAGTTGGCAGTGAGGTACAAAATAGGGTGGGAGGAAATAAAGTTGCTCAGTGTAAGCTGCTGTCTAGTAAACACTTGAGTGTTGTTAATAGACAATGCCAGGGCAAGAAAATGTCCAAAGCTATACAGCAAACCAAAATGCTTTGGAGACTTCTAGTTGCAGTAGACTACAGGCATTTTCTGATGTTCCTCTGATACCCTGAGGGAATAAGACATCAGCAGTCAATCCCTTACCTAAAATAAAACAGTCTGTAGTTACCTTAGAAGGCTTTGCCTCCACTAAAAAATGAAATTTTTGTTGTTTTGAAAAGGCTTTTCTGTTCCAGCTTGCATAGGACTGTGAGGAAATATTTAACTGGATTTGCTGAGTAAAACTGAATAGAGTCTGCTGGCTCAGGCTTTGGAAAGTTGCATAGTTGTGCTGGCAAAGACAAGACCAGAGGCCTAAGGTAGTTGCTTCATATAAGTCAGGGAAGAAGCTGACTTCAATGTATCACTCCACCCACACATGTAATGTTTTCTCCCACCCATCGTAGCTGGGGGGTACAAGAACAGCTGCTGTGGGAGTTGTGAGGGCTCCTGAGAGGAAATGTGTAAAAGTTGCACATCTGCTGCTCTGCAAACCTGTTTCAGATGAGGATAATTCTGCAGTTTCTGGTTGTGTCTGATGGATGTTGGAAGGAAATCCGTGGGACTGGCATTAGCTGTGGTAGCCAAACACTCCTCAGTGAGGGTGGCCTTAGGAAGGAACATCTCCCAAATCAAAGGAGCTCACTGGTTGTCTTGGGAGGCAAATTCTTCATTCACTCAGTTGTGAATAACATGTAACCTTTAAAAGGACACTCTCTTTACTTTCCTGTGCTGTTTTTTTTAAATTAAACTGACTGCCAGTTATCTTCGAATCTGTAACACGACATATGACTGCACACATTCTGTAATTAATAATTTGGGGCAATAGAATGTGGGTCAAAAAAGCCTTTGATACGCTCCTCTCTAAAGCCTTTGCATATCAAAATAAATACAGAATTTTAATTTACAGGCAACTTGGGATGCAGTTCACTGAGCATCAGAAAAACACATGCTGACAGTGGAAAACAAAAGCATATTAAAGTTATTTTTCTCCTTTGTGCAAGTAGGTAGCTTTTAGTCAGCATGTCTAAATATGAGTGATAAAAGTGCAGCTCAAAATTCTGGCACTGTGTTTTGGGAATAACTCAGAAAATTTTAATGAAATTTTTCTTAAGGCTAAATGACTAATTAGCAAACTTGGGTATAGATCTCCAGTTTCCTAAAATCTAGGTGTATTTGACATTTGCTGGCTTGATTCTATCTCACCTGGCATGCTGAAACTCATCTGTGGGAGTTTCGGTTCTTTGGTTTGGGTTTTTTTCCCCCTTTCAGAACAATGACATTGTCATCATCAAAATACAGTTCCTTGTTTGGCTCTTAAATGGAAAATTGATACTAAAACCCCTGAAATGTAATTTAATTGTAAAGGTGATTTTATCATCTCATTATGTACATCTGAATTAGGGATGTACAACTGTGCTTTCTGCTAACCAATTAAATTGGTGTATATTTGCTTTAGGTAGTTAATAACAGTCTCAATGAGGCACTGCTAACAGGTGATAATGTTGGTTTGTAGGATAATGGGAGTTAGAAATTAATTTCTATTCAAAATATTACAACTTTTCTTGAATAAACCAATGAAAATATATCATCAGTTTATTAGGAATCATATCCATTTCCATATAGCAGACATGAGCCTACTTTAGTTTTGAAAGAAAACACAAAACTATTGAAATGTTCTTTGGTTCTTACTCATGTTGTGATTTATTTGAGTAACAATGCTGTCATTAATTTTAATAATTGATGCAACCAGAGCTTTATGCTGCTAGTGACAGTTCATTTCAAAGCCACGCATAATGTTAACTGTAAGATCACAACATCTCAGTGGAAAAAACACGTCTTTAATGCTCTGAGGATTTCTCAGCCACATCCAGCTGTACAAAATGCAGCTGTATCAAAATTTAGGTGAAACAATCCATCTCCCCCCGCCTCTTGTTTGTGTTTTTCTCTCAGGGCTGTTGCTTGGTTACTTACAGATAAGAACTGTCATTGGTGCATATTAAAAATATTTGTAATTGAACCATGTGCATAATTAGATATATTGGTGCATTCAGAAAACATGTGCTGGTCAGGAATTAACCTTCCCCTTTCGTGTGCATGACCCTGAGAGTGAGCTTTAAGGAGCTGTCATGTTGTGGGTGACCACAACCCAGAATTAGCATTAACAGCCAGTATTGTAGCTGAAATGGAGTTACAAATTAACAAAAAATGAAGTAAATTAATAAATGGTGGGGTAAAATACGAATTTAAAAGATTGCATTTGATTTTGTGGCTAACAGTCAAGACAATCTAAGCATTACATACCACAAATGAGTGGTACTCAGGTGTACCAATAACATCTTAAAACAGAGCAGTTCTATTTTTGGCTGTTTCTCCTATTTGATTCTGTGTCTTCTCAGACACAGAGTTGAAGACCAACTGAGGGGTCTGGTGGGTTTGTGGTGTGGAGTTTTTTGTGGTGTTTTTTTTCTTTTTTATGTTGATGCAACAGTGATATTCACCAAAAAAGTTCCTTCTCTTTCTTTTATTTTAAATGAGTTTTGTCAAAGTCCAGCACAGAACTCATGGCTGAAAAGCAAGGCCCAGAGGGACACGGTGAAAACATCGGAAACAGTCACAGAAAGCAGCACCGGCAAAGGGCCTGGACTCAGTGTGAGTGTCTGGGGCAGGGCAGGCTGTGTCCTTAGTGAGCAAGGGAAATGTGGCCACAGCCCTCTGTCACAGAGGCTGAGGGGGAGTCATCTTAGGTGATTTTTGCAGCAAGACCAATTTTCCTAAACATCCTGGATGAATTTCCATGGTAGTCAGGTGTATGTATTGCTGTCTCTAGGCAAGGCATATAGATGAGTAGACATAGGCTGAGGAAGGGGAGAAACAGAAAAGAGATTGCATCTACTGTAAGCTGCTGCATTCTAAACAAGCACCACAAGCATACTTTCAGATAGTTGCAGAAGAACAAAAAAAGAGTGAAAATACAAGTATCATTAAAAATAAAAATGCAGCAAAAGAGAACCACCCCATGGGATCTTATAATACTCTTGTATGAAAATGTAGAAGTACATTGAAAACCACATAGAAAATGAAAATATCAAAGTATAATTCTAATAGTTTGATTCAACCTGGAAAAGTGACATAAAAGTCTGTTTTAGAGAGGAAAGGCTGTTGAGATGAAATTAAATTGGCTCAGTTTTCATTTGTTTTTTAAATGAAAGATTTGCCCATGCTGTGGGATCCCCACCTGTCTGTAGGGTCAAATCTGTTGGAGCACCATGCCATACACTGGTGTTGCATGCTGAAGGCACCCTCCTCTGTTGGCATGCATAGAGATGCTGATCTTCAAACATCTCCCCCTTAAAAAATTGCTGTATACTTAACCTTAATTTTCAGTATAAACCATTTTAGATTTTTCCAAACCGCCTTCAGGAAAATGTAGTAGCACCAGGCACCCTTGGACCTTGTCCTGGAGCCTGTGTGTGCCTGTGGTCGTGCTGGCTGCACGATCTATTTGCTGCTAAAAATGAACTGGCATTGCAGGAATCTGGTGCACTTTAGTTGTCAAAATGCTTTAAAAATAGATGATTGAAATCTTAAATAGCGTGGTTCAGGAGAAATATTTGTATTTATTATATAATTTATCGTAATTATAGTTTTGGTGCTGTTCTGCCTTAAGGGGAACAAATTCAAAGCTTAACAGCTTGATTCATGTTTGTTCTTCTCTGTTCCTCCTGTATGTGAGCTCAGTCTCTTGAATATCAAGTGGGTAGGTTACCAAATGCTTTCAGCTGCAAAGCATTCCAGCACACTGCATTGATGTTTCTGTCCAATAGCTTAACCTGCTGCTTTGCCCACACTCCACAGACAGCCAGATGGTTCCATAATGTATGTCAATACTCAGGCATAAAACTCCCCTCAGTGGCGCTCCACAGTTCCACCCTGGCGGATCCCAGCGCAGTGTTTGCAGCACAGTGATTGCTTCTGAGGAAGCCACTTGGACAGAATGTGCTTCGTGGAGGTGGTTACAGCTTTCTTGATGCACAAGAATAAAATTGTAAGGCTATTTTCCTCTTTGTTTTTGTCTGATAAAATGGTTCAGATAACCTTCTCTCTTAACAGAAATCCCACTCAGAAAGTTCTCTGTTCCCCCAGGAGTCTGAGCTGAGCTGGTTCTAGTTCTCTGGTTTAACTGTGTATTGTAGTGATAGACACAGACACACACGTTTGGAGGGATGGATGGTGTGAACTCAGGGTAAAGGTTCCAAATAGATGGTGTTATTGCAGGGCCGACATGTAGCTGTCAGCACTTGGGTAAGGAAGATGGGAAGAGGGTGTTCAGAATGATTGAGTCATTCAAGTCAACAGCTGGTCAGGGAGTTAAATGGCAAACATGTACAAAGTTATCCACTGTGGGAGACAGGGGTTTTCCAGGAAACTCAGCTCCAAAAGCATAGTGGAACACTGAGTGCTGAAATATTGTCTGTAAGGTACAACACAAATAGTTTTCCTAATCAAAATATTCCTTCTCCTGCCACCTGCCCCTTAATGAATGACTGTCTTCTTGCCTTTAAAAGTTGAAATGCGTGTGAATCCATGTGCCTATGAATTGGGGAAGGCAACAAGATAGATACATCAGAAACAATAAGAAAGCAGATTTAGCAAAAATATCCAACGTATTTTTTATGAAGTCTACAGGAAGGTGTTTTGTTGTTGTGTGGTCTTTGCGTGTAAAGCTTAAGAAAAAAACATCTCTAACTCATGATGCAGCCTTGCTGATGTGGTACCAAACACAAACAGATTAAAAGGGTGCAAGTATGTTGGGTTTCCCCTTGCCTGTAGGATTTCTCATTGTGCCTCCCTAGCATCCTGCTTTCTTTCCCCACCCTCCTAAACATAAAGAAAATATGAAAATTTCATGAATCAAAGTCATCTTTACCAAGTGAATGTCTGAAAAGCACCAGTATTTCAGTAATATAGTGCTCCTGAGAGCTGGTGAACCAATAATGATAAAATACTCCTTTAAAGGATAATACAACTTTTTAGACAGTTCCAAATATGCTATTCCTTTTTATCAATACAGACAGAATAATGGTTCTAAATTAAATTACAAAATACCCTGTACTGTTAAAACCTACTCATTGTAGCTGTTTTGAATCTGATCTTATATTATATTTTTTTTGTACTTGAAACTTGGCATAGAAAAATATTTAAGGGCCTTCTTGTGATCACCAGCTACTTCTGAAATGTTACCTGAAGGCATAAGGGAGCAGAATTCAAGACATTGTAATTTGATCTTGGAAATACAAGTGATTTCCAGACCTTGGATACTAATCACAAATTCCATCAATTTATACTACTGCATTAGGGCATAGGAGGTAAGAAATTAAATTTTTACAGGACAAACTTTTTAGGGTGGGAGAAAATAACTCGCTCCATTTGAATGGAGTCAGTAAGGATAGTACTTATAGAAACACTACAGTGGTTACACTGTGAAGCAACTAAGGTTTGGAAGTGAGAAAAGGCACAGAATCTGAAATGCACCTGAAAGGCCCATCTCTGGGAGCCTCTTCAGATACCCCAAACAGGTATTTTGAGAAACAATTAGCACTAGGCAGTTGCCACTGAGAGCACCCAGTAGTTTTCATTCCAAATTAGAAAGGCAGGGAATGTCCTTCTCTGAGAGCTATCTGTGGATTTACTAGATTAATTTTAGTTGTAACTTATTTTTTAACAGATTATGTTGAACTAAATGTTTTACTGTGTGAATTTGGAATTATAAGGACATTTATTGACTGAGCACAAGCTGCCAACTGTGAAATGAATAGGCTATTAAAAGGTTTATTTTTATGTTTCTAGTGTGTACCATAACATAAGGCAATAGCAGTGATGTGGACAAAAAACGAGCCTCTAAACAGAGGTGTAACACCGTGTTTCCTCATATGAGGACTCTCAAATATTGGTCCCTTTGTGGGATTTAAATCAAATCTTTAATCTTTGACAGGTTCTTCATATGAATCTCTAGCACTCTTCTGTGTCCTTCACAAGCAAAAGTACATTTCTGGCATTAGTAAAGAATGGGGGGAAAAAGAAAATCTCCAAATCATAGGTCTTGGTATATGCAATTCCACTAAAATATGTTTCCTAAGGCTGGGTCCTAAATTTACACCTCAAACAACATGGTGCCCATTTCAGGTCTAAATTTCCTTTGTGTTTTGTCCATATCTCACACATTAAGGTTTGCTTGCCTGGATGTTTGCACAGCTCTGTCTGGCCCAAAGGGGTGAATTAGGCTGGAACTTTGACTGGCTGCCTCCAACCTCAGCAGAGCTCAGAGGACCAGGCAGAGCACAAGAAGTATGTACCTGTAGTACATTATTTTCTCCTAAATATTTCTTGTAATTTTGACTTGGCAAAAAGGCATTTTATGGTAATATAAATGTCTGCTTTGGAGATATGTTATGCTCTGCTGGAACATAAGCTCTTTAGCACCTTAGTAGCAGTACAGGTTACAGTGCCTGTGGTGCTTCCCTGTGGTCCTTGCTCTGTACTGCAGAATGCTCCAGCCTGTGCCTCTCACCAGAATGCAGTGGGATAAAGCCATCTGAATGAGAACACCACCTAGTTTCTTTCATTTTTCTAAATTAAAAAAATAAATCCCTAAATAAACACAACCACCTTTGCCAAAGGAGAGGAAATAGAGTAATTGTTCCTTTATGCTCCAAACTGAAGGCAAAGTTTCAACATTGTGCAGAGCACATCTTTGGGGAGGTACCAACCAGTGCAGGAGTGAGGATGGACTGCTCTGCTGCAGTTTCCAATGTAAAAAATTCCATATAGACCCCCAAAGTACTACACAGAGTCTAGTATGTTGTAGAAATACTTCACTTACATCATTACTTTGGAAATGTTTGTCTCATTTCTACTCACAACACAAATCATAACTCATAACAAAATGGGGAGGTCCAGAGTGAACCCACATAACTTCAGTCAGCCAACCCAGATGCTTAATTTAGGATAGTATTGATAGTCAGCACATTGTCCAGTTCAACTTCAAAACCATTTGGCAACCGAGTTGATTTTAATGCTGACTTCTGCTGGAAGTGGCTGTGTGGTGCTTGGTGTCTGGCTGGGCTTAAACCACAACACAAGACCAGAAATCCTGCCTGAAGTTTTTCTCTCACAACACTGTGTTCTGCTGCTGATGCCTGGTGAAGACACTGGCTCAGGAACATGTTCTTTAAATGATCTCTGCTTAAAGGAGGTAGCAGGCAACTCTCCTTTGAGTCTGAAGACAATTACAGACCATGTTCCCCATGTCAGGTTTCTGTTTAGTCATTCTGTTTTAACTTGGTGGAATTGTTAAGGTGATTTCTCTGCAAGAAACAATGAATTCATATAACTGGATACATAACAGTTTTAGGCAATCCTTACAAATTGCCCATTTTTCCTAATACTGTACAGTTAAAAATCCATTCCCCATAAGAGAATACATTTCTCTTTTTTCAGTTTGAGAAATAAGTAGTTAAATTGTTCAGATAGTTTTAAAATCCTTTGCCACATGCTTTGGCACAACCATTCAGCCTTTCCTTTCTCTGTTCCTTCTTTTTTGTAATGGAAGTATGATGTTGGCTCTATATAGATGATTTTATGTGTTGTTTATTAAGTGTGTAATAGAAAATCTGAAAGAAGTGCAGTGCTAAGGTACATTAAGTTGTAGTATTCTAAATTCTCTTGAAGTAGTTTTGGTGAAATAAAGCAATGTTTTTATGAAAAAGAGAAATGATTGCTCTGTAGTGTTTAAGTGACAGTTATATAGTACTGAAGACTTTTGTGTTTATGTACCTCTGCACCTTTTGTGGTTTTCACAACTTTATTGTATTGTGCAATAACTAGCAAGCATAGGACTTTTCAGTGGGTAATGCTGCACTGTAGTATATCTGAAATTAAGTACATGAGTAGGATAGATAATTTTGAAGTATCTTAAGAAGTAATTTTGTTCTGTTTTGGTGTGTTTTAAGAAAGAAATAATTGCTTTGAGTGTCTGATGTAAGCAAAGGGCTGCAATATATGGAAAAGAACCACCTCCCCTGGGAAGGACTTCCAGACATGTCCAGATTTCCCTAACTGCTTGGTTTAAAAGAAGTTGTGGTAATAATTTCCAATCTTAGTCTTTTAAACTTTGCTTAATGAACTTTTCATTGGAGAGTGTTCCTACTGGTGTTAAATGAGTTCTAGAAGTGTACACTGGACTGTTATGCCCAAGGTGTACCAGGAGCCACAGGCTGGAGTGCAGAGGATGGATCTCTCTATTGCCACAGCACTGCACAGCAGAGCCAGACAAGAATAACCACACTGGCCGGGCTGTTCTGTTCACACACAGACTGAACACTGTGTCTGTCTTCATGTATGTGCATTTAGTGGAGCAGGTTGTAAAAGCAGTAAAACAGAGTAAACATTCTGAATCCATTCCCTGCTCATCTTTGCTTGCTAAAATAATAAGCAGTGTATTGGGAGGATCAGTTCTCATTGTGGAACCAGGCAAGTGTGGTGTGAAAATCAAGATTTAATCTCCAGTCCTTTCATTTCATTGTTTCTGCTGATACATGCCTAATTACCAAGACTTTATTATTTATCTTCATATATTAGTAACTATTGAATAAAGGCAACATTTGGTGCATTTAATGAAACTTAACTGGTTTCATCACCTTTTTGCAGGCCTTGACTTGCAATAAGTAAACTTCCTGCTGCAACACTTAATGTAGCTGATGGAAGGTGAAAAGCAAATTCTTCCTGCTGTTGAAAATGGAAGTTTCTGGACACCTGTAATGATGACTTCTATCTTATCATGAGGCAATCAAAGAATATGGCAGTTGGTAATACTTTTAATGGCTTATGAATATGGAAATCTGTACGAGTTTCTTGTTAGATAAATGAGGACAAAATTATTTATCACTTGTGTTCCTAAAACTACCCTTGAGATACCTTTTGTATCAGATGCAGTTATACAATACTAGCAATATCAGTAATGAGGCATTTAGAAAAAAGTAATTTCCCTGTTACTGTGCTACTGCATTATTTTTAATGCTGCACAGAAATTTTTGGAGATGACAGCCAAGTACAATTTTAGAGATAAAGATGAATGATTTCCTGCAAGCAGGCCTGATTTTTCATTAAAGCTTACATAGTCATGATGATGCTGGGTGAGTGGCAACATAGAATTTTGGCTAATACATTGCAAGAAGCCAGGAGAC
>JAOXXN010000082.1:295317-309164 GCA_026770055.1 Myrmophylax atrothorax
TGGCCGGGCCGGGCGGGACCCGCTGCTCTGAGCCGCGGAGCCCAGGCCGTGGAGGGCGGGCCGGGCCCGACAGCGCCGCGCCGGAGCATCACCTGCGGGCTACGCCCGCCGCCCCCCGCTCCCCTCCGCCGCCCGTCCCGCCAGGGCCGCGGGGGCGGGGACGCGGCGGGGGCGGCGGCCAGAGGCACCGGGAGCTGCACTGAGCCGAGCCAAGCCGAACTGAGCCGAGCCGAGCCGAGCCGAGCCGGGCGCGGGCGGCCGAGGTTCGGGCTGCGTTCGCCGCGAACAAAAGGCTCCTGCTGCCCGCGCCGAGCCGCGATCGCCGCACCATGTCCCGCTGCGGCCCCTGCGCGCTGCTGCTCGCCCTCGGCAGCCTGAGCGCTGCGCAGCCCCGCGACCGGCAGTAAGTACCGGCAGGAGCCCGGGGAGCATCCCCGGGCCGCACCGGGAGGAGCTCGGGGAGCATCCCCGGGCCGGACCGGCAGTAAGGACCGGCAGGAACTTGGGGAACATCGCTGGGCCGGACCGGGAGTGAGTACCGGGAGGAGCCCGGGGCAGCATCCCCGGGCTGGACCGGCAGTGAGTACCGCCAGGAGCTCGGGGAGCATCCCCGGGCCGGTCCGGGAGGAGCTCCGGGTTCATTCCCGAGCTGGAGCGGCAGTAAGTACCAGGGGGAGCTCGGGGAGCATCCCCGGGCCGGACTGGCAGTAAGTACCGGCAGGAACTTGGGGAACATCCCTGGGTCGGACCGGCAGTGAGTACCGGGAGGAGCTCCGGGAGCATCCCCGGGCCGGACCGGCAGGAGCCCGGGGCAGCACCCTAGGTCGGACCGGGAGAAGCTCCGGGAGCAATCCCGGGCTGGACCGGCAGTAAATACCGGAGGGAGCTCGGGGAGCATCCCCGGGTCGGACCGGCAGTGAGTACCGGCAGGAGCCCGGGGGGCATCCCCGGGTCGGACCGGCAGTGAGTACCGGCAGGAGCCCTGGGGGCATCCCCGGGTCGGACCGGCAGTGAGTACCGGCAGGAGCCCGGGGCAGCACCCCCAGGCCGGGCGGCGCGGGGATAACCCTCTGCTCTCGGGGGGCTGCACACAAAGCCCCCCCAGTCCCCCCGCAGCGGCCGGAGCCGAGCGCGGCCGCCCCGCGGCACGTTTGTACTCGTCGGTGTAAGACTGCACAGAGAAGGGAAAGGGAGGGGGGGGGAAAAAAAGAGAAGAAATCTCCCAGGCAATACCTGCCTCCAGCTGCTCCGGCGAGCGGCTGCAAGGCTTTTATCTGCCAGCAATTATTTGAGGAATCCGGGGTGTTGGGCTGGGGGTGGTTGGACGTAAATGTTGGGCGCTCCCGGGGGGCGTGTGAAGATTCTGTGCGGAGGCTCAGCCGGGCAGAAACTGCGGGGAAAGTTCTGTGGCTTTTAGAAATTGAATCTACAGCTCCTTCCAGTGAGTTTAGGTTAATTTTGATTAAGGTTTGCTTTGTTCTTTATCCCTAGCTTATTATAGCCCGTCAGCATCGTGAATAGCTGCATTAACTGAGTGCCATGGAGAACTTTTCACTTACTTACTAGAAAATATTTCACGTCCTGCCAAGTTTTGGTGTAACCTGACAGAGCTGTTAGTCAAATGTGCTTTAAGGATCTGTCCAGTCACTGTCAAGTTAACTCTTTGATTGCCAGTATTTAATATTCAAACGCTACTTCTAAAGTGATTTAAGTGCTTGTATGAGGGGACTGAGACTTGAGAAAGAGCTGCAGCGGCTCAGACAATGTGAGTGCATGTGCTTCACATATGGCACTGCAGGGCTGGGACTCTGGGCCACTTGAAATCCCATCATTTCATCCTCAGTGCAGCTGGTACTCTTTCTCCCTCTGCAACTAGATCGGCTATCTCTTCCTTGGCAAGAATTTGCAGGCTCAGTAGTAACTTTTTATTGTTATTTATTACCACTCTGATGAATTTTCAAACCTGGCAGCCAGAAGGTTTTGAATGTGTGAGTACCCCTGCAATTTAACTCGAATGCCACAGAGTTCTGAACTTCCTTTGGGGGTAATGGGATCTCCATGGCAATGAGGCCTGCTGAGAGAGAAACATGGGCTTGGAATTTGATAAAAGATGACTTGGGGGCTGTAAAACGCCATCATCCTCATCCCAAAGTGATAATTAATCATGAGCTAAAGCAACCTGGCTCATGGGACTGCAGAAAGGCACAGGCTGAGAAACTCGGAGAGGCATCTGAGGAATTGCCTCGTGTTAAAAAAATCCTTTTGGGTAGAAGAAAACCCCCAGAAAGGTGTGTCATGAAGGGAATATAAATGTGTTGCTTCCAGCCCAATGCATCAAAGAGCTCAGAGCCTGTAATGCTTTCAGTTGACAAGTTCATGGCCCGGTGCCACTGGCAGGGGAGTGGCGCAGATTCCATTCACAAACACTCGGGTTGCAGCATCTCTGGGAGGTCGCCTGGGGTGGCTTTGAAACTCTGTGTGTTCCTGCTAAGACAGGGCCTTTTGGCTGGATTTTTTAAACTTGCAGGGTGTAATTATTTGAATAAAAAAGTGGGGCTTTGTAGCTGCAGTTTCTGGGCTGCTTCTGTACAAACTGGAAGTTCAGGTGTGTTACACGTGTGTGACTTTGACATTTAGGAAGTGCTGAGCACCAGCTCTGGGAGCCCCTTCTCTTCTTGTATGTGAAGCTGAGCTGTGAAAAGGAGGCCTTGAAAAATAGTTGAGGCAAAAATGTGAAAAGTATCAAAGCTGTTTCAAAACAAAGCATTAGTTGCAAAACTCGACCAGAGGTTCAGGGACCTCCTTATTCCTTCCTGAACTTCAGATTTTTAGGATTAGCTGATTGCATGTTCAGTTTGTTACATGAAATTTATAATATAATTAGCTCATTGTATCTTTAGTTTGTTACATAGAAATGAATGTATTTATTATATTTATGCAATAAACGTTGCTGTTACTGGGTTTCTTTGAATCCTAAGGGTTTGTAAGCACTTGGGCTCTGTTTGTGTCTAAGTGTATCCTGTGTTCATTGATTAGATACGGGTGATCACAAATGTGGCCACACAGGAGCAAATATGGCACAAAGTAGTTCATTCTTTTCCTTTGGCTGTACGTGAAGTGACTCAGAAGAGATCCCCTGTGTGGGCCATTGACTTAAGAGTTGGACTCGATGATCCTTGTGGGTCCCTTCCAACTCAGAACAGTCTGTGAGTCTGTGATTACACCCAGCAGAACATAGGGAGAATCTGATAAACAGATCAGGAAGAAGTAAGAATATTGAAGATTTATATTTTTGCTGACCATAAGAGAAGCTTGTTTCCTTATAAGCCTGTTAAAATGGTATTAGGAAACCTCACAGAACATTTAAATTCTATTTAGTTGAATAATTGTTTGGGACAATATTTCTTCTATAAACTTACAAATGCAAGTCATGGAACATGAAGGAAAGATGTTTCTATATTTGATTACACAAATGCTGTCAGCCTCTCAGCCCACCCAAACATATGGACACTACTATATCAACAGGCAAAATGTTGACCTCAAAAAGAATGCTAATTAATAATGTGTTAACTTTACAGATACAACTAAAAATCACACTTTGGATCACACTGTTGCCAGTCTGAAGTGTTAAAAATTATTACTGGCTAGAAGCATGAGAATTTTCCTTTTTTAAACTAAAGTCTGTTTGTTTGCCATGTCTGTGTAGGCATATTGGAGTTCACTCCAGTTTTCCTTTCTAGCCTTTTGGAATGAAAATTTTGCTTTACTGTCTGTGCTAATTCAGTATTGATCACAGGGATATGAGGATCAGATATTTTATAAGAAAAATTTGAGCTATGTGTAATTGCTTGGTTATTGGTAATGCTGAGACAACTGAAGGTAAAGAGTAAACATAAGCATAACAAGAAAGGAGAGACAACCTCAAATGAGTGTATCCCTCTGAGAAAAAGTGCTGTTTCTGTAGTTACACATCACGATACACAAAGCTCTGTTGTAACACCTTGCAAACAAGGTATTGTTCTTCATGCAAAGAATTACTGGCATCTAAATTCGGGTGTACTGTTTGTTCTTGTGTAGCTTTGTGCTGTGGTTACTGAGGGCTGTTAAACTTGGCATAGGGAGAAAATATGCTTGTGAAAATCCAGTGAAAATTATTTTTTTTGCTGTATTCCTCCAGTGTTCGAATAGTGCAGAGAACGTTTCCACACATGACCTTATTTCTGTTAGTTTAACCCTGGAATCATTACTGCCTCTGCTGAGGCACCAGCAGTGCCACTCAGCCCATTATGCTGGTGTTTTGTTATTCTAAGTGTGCTAAGAGGTATAATTACTGTAAATTCCAATTTATTCATGAGGTCAATCTTTTAATGATAGATCTTGTGGAAATGATCCTATCCTCTGTTGAAAGTTTTAGCATCTTCGTGTCGTTAACATGTTTAAACAAACAAATTCATTATTCCTTTAGATTTAATATGGTGTTGATGCTGATTTGCCTAAAGTTTTTTTATGACAAGCTATTTATGTCTCTTTATAACCACTTGCTGTTTCTTTCATATGTTGCAAGAATATTTTCAGTGTAGTATAATGACATTTCTTCACAGTCCAAAAGAATTGCTTTGAGAGGCAGCTTTCATAAGATTCTTAAGCAAATGAAAAGATTGAGCACAAGCAAAGAAAAGCATTAAGCTCCTTATTTTAATCCATCCTAAATCATTTAAATGTATGTATATTTGCATGTGAAAGCTGCTGCATTATCATTCCAGTAGAACTGTTGATATAAATAATGCCAGTCACTGTCTAACTTCTATTTTATTTTTAGCTGGAGAAGCCTCTCTAGAGAAACGCCAATTCCTATTTAATTGCCTTAGAATTCTATAGATGGAGATGAACCCATTATTGAATCATGCATTACTATGAAGGGATGGGATTGCTGAAGTGCCGTGTCGCCCATATTTGCCATCTTAGAAACCAGAAGATTGTTTACTGTTTTCAGGATGGTGGTTCTGCACATGACTAAAGAGCCTCCTTGTTTGTGTTGAAAACCTGTTTGTTGGAGCCTCCCGATCCCTGTTCCCTGCTGTGTGAGGGTCTGTGTGACACGCTGGGGTGACAGGGTGGCTGCTCAGGTTGTCACAGGGCTGGGACAGCCCTGGGCGGAGAGATCAGAGCTGTGGCTTTGCCACATGGAGGGAAGGGGACATCCCATTGCTCTCAAGCAGATACCAAGGAGGTGCAGTAAAACTTCAGTTTGGACAGAGGGGTGGGAGGTTGCCCATGGACAGACACTCAGGAGTTGCTTCCAGGGGTGCTGCAGCTGAATGAGTATTTAGAGATGGGTATAGAGAGGACAAAGGGAGTGAGGCAAAGGGCAGCAAGTGTTTGGAAGTGGAATGAGGAACTATTTTTACAGAACAATTTAAAGAGGGGAGTTTCTGGAAGCTTCAGAGTATCCCAGTTTTTATAGTATCACATTCCCAAATATGGGAAATCAAAAGAATCCCATCTAACTTTCAGATCATGTTTTAAATCTCCATTTACAATGTGCAGACCAGAAAATTAAAATCACCTGCCTAGTAGTTGTACAACTGCCCCTGTCAGATATACAGAAGTGTTCCTATTTCTTTTGGAATGTTAGAACTTGCCAAAAATTATCATTGATGAAGAGCTGATTCTAATTGCTCATTTTATGTAATCCATTTTGATTTCTTGATTTGCACATGTAGGCAAAAATTTGTTTCACCAACTCAAAGTTAGATGGAACTCTGGATTTAGTGGTCTTTCTTTTTTTCAGGAAAATGGGAGGGAGAGGACAAGTGTTTGCAGCTGATGAGAGAGTAGAACTAGGCCTGTAGTCAGCATGCTTTCTTCAGACACTTATGCCTTGAATGCGTTTCAGACTTCTATGCTGATGCCCTTGAGTACATCACAGAGGAGGAAATCAATCAGGCTTTGAGTTTGGAGGAGCTCTTAGATGGAAATCTTCCCCCTGATGACCAGGTTGCCCCTTCAAAAGCTGGCATCTCCACAGCAGAGCAATCCATGAAAGGCCCAACAGTGAGGGGCAGCTGTACAAGTGCTCTACTGAGGGCTCTGCCTCTGACTTAACATTTTAAAAAGAAAGAAGAAAGTCAAGAGGAGGAAGGGAACCTCTTTAAAATCGTTGCCGCAGAGCAGCTTCCAAATAGTCTTTCCCTACCTTCCTGGATGATTTTTTTGGTCAGCTTTGTGCTGAACTAAATGAGGGGATCCTTGGGTGAAGTTACTCACCTTTTCATTTTTTTTTTAAATGCATGCAGAGAATCCTAGAATAGAATTCCAAAATTGCTCTAAAAAGCCTTTGCACTCAAGCTGAAACCTAACACATAGCAAGTGACAGGAAAAAAGCATAAAATAAGGTGTAAAATGGAAAGATTCCCTATTTTAATTATATTGAATGATTGCAGGGGAAACAGAAAAGAAGAGGATCATCCTTGGTTCAGGAAGAAATCTGGGAGTGTTTTCATGCCTCATTAGCCTGTGCTCTTGCCTGCTGGCAGCTTGAATTGGTAAAGAACAGAGAAGTTTAGTTTGTTGGTTTTGCAGCTTACCACAACTGTGACCATTATTTGGTTGTTGTTCTCTGTCCTACACATGGCATAGCCAAGTTAAAGGTTCCCCGTCCCAGTGTGTGAGACCTCTGCAAAGCCCACAGTGCCCGGATCTGCCTTTTAACAGAACTCCAGTTTGGTAGGTTTTGTTGTGATGGCCAATTGTGCTAATCCTGGACTCTGGAAGTTTGATAGTCAATGTAGTGCACTAGAAGAGAAGGCCACATAACTCTGCAGGAGACTGTTGGGGTTTCACTGACACCATTGTCTGCTCCCCTGCAGTTCTGTGACTGATGGTCTGGTGGGCTAATACTTTATAACATATTGTCTTTTCAAGCATTGCACATTCTTTTCACATTTCATATGGTATCTTAAAATTTGTCTGCTTCACCTAAAATCCATAATTGTAATGCTGAGAAAGTACTAATGAAACAACTTGACTGAAAACCCAAACAAACCCAGTCCTTAAACTACTGCAAATCAGTTGTTACAGTAGTTCCCCATGGAACGTTATTTTGAATTCTGTTTTTCATTCTTTCTTTCAGGCTCCTTTGTATTCACTGAGAGAAAAGAAACTCAACTGACCACACCCAGGAAAAAGGTAGGTATAATTTTTTTCTGTATGTGGGTTTGTTTCTTTCTTTTATAACCTTGGAAATATTTTTTCCTTGGCTATTTGTATCTTTCTAGGTTGAATGTTATAGTCTGATCTGCAGAGTGCCTGGGTAGTGTGCTTTATCTGTCAGAATTTCCATCAATAAAATTCCTTTTGGCTTGCAGTTGGTAGTACTTCCTACAATGAGAATAAATATCAGTGCCTACTGCTAAGTTATGCCAGGTGCATTTTCCTTTTTGCTGAAGTTAACAATGCATTTTTGAGAGCAGTTGCTCTAGATGGAACTAAATAGCATGGAATTTGAAACACATCTTAAATATTCATTCTTTAATTAAGCATATCGTTTTTACAAATTATATTTTGTATTTCCAATCCATGTATGTCCATCATTCCTTCGGTGATGGTTGAATTGCTTTAGTAATTACTTCACTTTCTATTGAGTAGCTGAGCAATTAGTGGAATAATCATTCAAGTAATTACTTCTTTGTTGACTCGGAGTAATCTTGATAGCGAAAATCCATACATGTTAGCAAATCAAAATTTGAGAGCTTTTCTGGTACAAAACAGGTTCACCAGATCAAATGGGTTATATCATGAAGTGGATTGACTCTGTTTTATAAATAGGTGGGGCATTTCTGTGTCTCCAAATACATTCTGAAAATACATTTCAAACTGGATGTTGTGTTATTTATTTGTATTGAGGTTAGGGGTAAGAAATTAAGCATCTGTTCTTTTGGGAGCAGAAATATCAATGAATACTGCAGTCACTAAGCTGTTCTCACATTTGGTGCCGTCTCATCCTCCTTTCATTTCTTGAAAATGAAGCATGTGTGAAATTTAAAATTGAGAAAAGCCCAACAGTACTTTCCTACTATGTATATATTAGATATATAACTGTAATATGTATATGGAGTATTACACAACAGAAGGCCTAATTCATTGGTGCAACAGACAGCACACAAATATCTGAGCCCTGCATGTACCACCTCGAATTTGTAGGGCTCTACCAGCATTACTTGTGCATTGTGGACCATGATGGATTGGATGGATCCTGGATGGAGATGGATTCTGCAATTTACTTTCCCTGGTCCCCTGCAACAGGCACCGTGCCACCGCTCTGTTGATGTCTCCGAATGTTTTTTGACTTGGGCCAGTTGTAAAAAAAAAAGGCAAACCCCTTGAGCTGGGTAGCCCAGTCATTTTTCATAATTAGAAGCTCTTACACAGCAAATATTGCATTATTCTTTAGAGTAACACAGCTGAATGCTGAGAATGTTGAGCTTGTGAGGCTTATGAAATTCCATAGGCAAACTTAGCCTGATGGCTTTCTGGGAAAGAATTACTCATAAATTAGCATATGAGAATTACTAGCACTCAAACCTCCACATGGATTCAGGGCAGTTCCTCAGTACAAACTTGGGTGATTCAGAGCATGGGGACCCCAGAAGGGCATTTGTTGTCAGTGCAGTGAGGCTCTCACATCAGCATGATGGGGCCTTTTTATCCAGATGCTTCCACTGTGCTTGTAGGAAGATCAAAGCCTTATTTCTAGTTTTCAAGTGTACTTAAAACACAGGCAAATTTAGCTAATGATGTTCCCCACCCCATGTACTTGATCTGTCTGACTGATGAGACAATAGACTTTGCTTTGCATGGCCTTCCTCTGGCCATGTAGTTTATATGCTGTCCCCTGGTTTCCTCAGAGCTCCTTTGGAGAAAACTTGAGTTGATTCTGTGATTTTAAGAATCATCCAACTTGCCTCCTTAGGCATCATGTATTTGAAAACTTGCTCATGAGTGGGGCTTGAAAATGCTGTAGCCAGTATAACCCAAAGAATGTCACAGGAGTGTGAATGTGGTATGAGCAGTTCACAGGACTTGACAAAATCTCTTCCCAAGAATTGTTTTCTGAGTGTCCTTTTGTGACCAACTCTGACAGTGGCACTTGGCAATCTTTGCATGGACTGTCTGCCCCTGGTGTACTATCATCTATAATGTCCTCACAGTTTGTTTCCTCTTTAAATCTTTAACATATGTCAGATGCCCAAGGGCATTTCATTCACGAGCAGATGTGTTTGGGGATTGCCCCACATAATGTGAAGGATGACAACTGTCCCCATCCCAATTTAGGGAGGAAACATAAGCCTATTGTCTGAGTAACTGACAGCTGTGCAAAGGATACAGAAATCCCCTCAGGTAATGGTTGGAGCTCTTTGCAGGTGTCATGGATTTGTGTCATCTGTTTGCATTTGCAATAAGGCTGGCCAATAAGTTACTGCATCTGAGTTATCTGTGTGTGGCTGATTAGTTTGGGCTTTATGTAAAGACATTTGAAAAGGATTTTAGTGCTGCAGACAGTATCCAAAAAACATATTTGGAAAAATCAGGTTGCTCAGCATTGGCTTTTGACTGGTGTAAACTGTACCTGGCCTTTTCAATTCTTCCAGGTTTCCTGAAACAAGTCTTTGGCTCTGTTTTGTTGCAGTATTTTCCCTGAGTACAGCACTATGCTTACTTTGCTCTTACAGCTAATTGAGGTGGCTGGAGGTCAGCCAGTCTGGCCAGAGAGCCACAGCCAGGCCCTTTTGGGAGCCTGAGGTACTTAGCACTGGAGATTCTCTGCACAGATTACAGTACTGAACTGGAATTACCCTCCCTATATCCAAAGTATATTAAATGTTTGTGCTTGAAAGGAGAGACTGGTAGGGCAGGAAGTGTTTTATCTACATTGAATTAAGATTGTTCTAATTGCCCACTTTGGCTATCAGGGAAAGAATCGAGAAGCTTGGGGAAATAGGGTGAAACAAAGGCAGTAAAAATCCAGCAGGAATGTTGCTTTCATGAGTTGCAGCCCTGCAGCCAGCCTTGCCTTTGAATCAGGGGACTGTTCTTCATGGATTGGGGTGAGAGGGAGAAAGTTGGGTACCTTCCCCTATGAGAGCTGTAATTGGCTGTATAATTTTACTATACTATAGTGAATATAAATTTCTCTATAGCATATTTGAATAAAAGTATTACAATGACACCTTAGCATTAAATTTATAGTGAACTGTAGTCCTCGACTTGTAGCCCTTTTAGAAAGTGAAGCTACTAATTAAAACTGTTATTTTTTTCACTTAATTTCATTTTAGAGTATACTAAAGAAAAAAAACTTATAGAAAACCACCTAAAAAGAATTTTAAAGCATTAAGAAAGGGTATTCAGGATATGATGTGTTTGCAATCTTCTGTGGCAAAAAAGACCACGTAATTCATTTGAGTTTCAAGAGGCTCTAGAATTTGGTTTATTAGTGCTCTATCACATATTTTCTCTGACTTGTTTATACCAATCTCAAAGCTTATTATTGACTCTTAGATCAATGTTAAAAATAGTAGCTTAGAAATGGCTTTAAAGATAGATCTCAGTACATCATCTTAATAGGGTTATTCATAGGACTAATGCCATGATCCTGGCACAGTGATTTTCATGAGTTTGTGATGAACAGCGGTACACAGTTGCAATAACAAAACCAGATTTTTTTGAAGTATAAAATAGTTTTCTATACAAATTTTATTTTCCAAGGCTTGTGTTACCATGATAAAAAGGCCCCACCCAAAATATCAATTTTCTGCATAAATACTTATAATACTTTTTTCTGAAGCCTTGTGTTCTCCCAACAGAGAACTATAAAATGCACAGTAATGTCAGCTCTGTTACCTTCTCACCAGTGGCAATAAATGGTATTCTAGAAAACCTAATAAAGTTGATGATAATGGGAACGGAGACAATAAAAACCCCAGTAAAGTTTTCTTTTGTTTAAATTATGACTTTCAAGGGGCAGGGAAATTGGCTGGAGAAGAGTAGTTTGTGAATGTGCAGGAGTGTCTTTTCAACCAACTGTTCTCATCTGGGGAAAGAAGATAGATGTCAGTGTCTTCCAGCCCATCAGGCTACTTTTGCTGGCTTAAAGGCACTTCATCCTGTCTGCTTCCAGCAGGGAATTTTTGGAATAAAGCCAGTACCAGGCTGCTAGTAACCAAGCCAAACAATTAAATGGGAAATCTTGAGGTTGCTGCATTCTAAAGTCACTTCTTATGCTCTCTGGGGTCTCCAGTCACTGTTCTGATTTGGTCAGGCCCAAGTCATCTCAGTTATGTCTCCTTTGGCTTGTCCAAGTTCTGTAATTCAAAATATCATTGCCATTTGCCCTTGGAAAACCAAGACTCCATTCAAGAAAAAAACCTGAATCTGCACCTGATCAGCATGAAGGTAATTCCTGAAACCTGAACACCCCTTTGTTCTGGGTGAGTCTGGTCCCTGTATTGATCAGAGCAGCTGCTTGATCAAAGCAGGGGCAGGATTTGTGGTGTTTGGATCCCGGTTTGTTCTCTAAGCACGGCACATGTGCCCTCGGAGGTAAGGGAATCTCCAAGCAATAAAAAGATCTGATTTCAGAATATGACCAGTGTTTGTCATGTCTGTATTTCAAACCCTTATTTCCTGGCTTGAATTTTTTTCCATGTAAAATATGTGTTATATTTTGTTTTACTTGCAAAATATAAGATCAGCATATTACACGTGAATTCCTTGTGTTTCATGGACTGCCAACTCCATGAGACTCAGGAGTGTGATGGCTTTTTGGTTTTGACTATGGTCAAGCTCAACATAGTGTTTGAAGTCCTATATTAAACTTGATCTCAATTTTATTGTATGGTTTGTTGAAGATGAGTAAATTTTTATTTTTAGTTTTCATGGCTTTGCAGAAGCATGACAGGGAGTGGGAGTATAAACTGGATTGTGTCTCCAACAGTTCACAGAAACTGCAGCCCAGGATTGATAACTTTTGGATTTCAAGGCACCTGTCTTTGCTAGGGAATTTCTGAAATGTCTCTAACCATATCACCCTTGTTAAGAGCAGCAAAACTAATCTTGTGATAGCGTGTTTGAATTCTGCAGACCCACGTTTTTCCCCTCTCCCTGTCATGTGTCAGGATTTGCTTTTGCAATTTCTACTTTGAACCTGATTTATATTTTTTTCTTTGATAGTACTGGAAAATTAACAAAGTTCTTTAGCATTATTAATCTACTGGAAAGTTTTTTAGTGATCTTTTTTACTAGAGATCATTCAAGTGGGCAATTCAGTTTTCAAATTTAATGAAGCATAAGGCAAGAGGCCTGCTGATGTAAAAATGAGCTTTATATTCTGCTTTTGTCAAGCTATTCTAAAAGGAAGGATTCATCTATGCTTCACTGAGTAGGCAATGAGAGTCTTCTCTACTGAAGTGTTTTTTGTAGGTTAAACTGTCAAAATCTGATTTTTCTTGGGGATTTTATTTTGTTTTTTACACTTATTTATTACCTAGTAAACAGACTATGGCTATTTACATTTTTTAGTGCAAATCCTAAATTAGACAAAAGTGTAAGGAGCTTTCCTGCACTAAAATCATAGTTCTGCAGGAAGACAACAACCCTTAGAATCACAGCACTGCTGTGCTGGGGCGTGCTGAAGCTCACAAACAGTGGGCATGGGTAGAGCAACGCTCGACACTTGGCTGTAATTGTGTGGTCCAGAGAGAACAAAGGGAGTGAAAGAGTGGGCGGAGTAACAAAGACAGAATCCCAGAACGGAATGAGCTACGTAAGGTGTGTATCATTTTGTTTGCAGGGGAGCGTTTCTGTAGCTTTAGCACAGCGATACACTGTGTAGAATGCTTGTGACACTTCCACAGTATTCAGGAGTGTCAACAAAGGTACATTCTGAGCAGAGCAGATCTTGCAGTTGTGAAATTGCATAACTGTTTTTAGGTTGTATATGGAAAAGCAGGAAACTTCTCTTGTCAGGTTTTGGCCGGGATGGTACTGAAGTCTCCGTGTGCTTACCATGGTGATGTACTCCGGACTTGTAGACAGTGTGCTCAACATTCAGTTATCCATGAGCAGTTTATCTGGACTGTGCATATTCCATGCTGCAAGTGCAGGATTCAGGTAGGTCCTCACAGTCCCCAGTAAGAGGTGTTGACTCCTGGTGACCCACCAGCAGGGGCCCTGTTCTCTGCTTGTCTCAGGTGTGAAAGCAAATAACTTACTAGTGCATGGATTGCATCCTCCTCTAGTCTGCCAGAGTTCAATACACCTTCAGCAGAGCTAGTGAGTGTCATTACTATACTCCAGGAACTGGAAACATAAAAACTAAACCATGTTAAACATGTTTACCATATTAGCTGAAGACCAGGTGATTTTGTTAGGTCCAGCTTGCCTTTGGTTTCATGGTTTCATGTGATATTAGATGAGTGCATGCCCTGCACTAGGTCACCTTGTCCTCTTGGATTTGGAGGTGTTCTGTTGTGTGACTGGGGAGATAGGCAAATTTTCGTGGTGAGCCTGAACCGCAAGAGCCTGAAGTAGTACAGGGTTTCCAAATATTTTAGCATGAGTCATGTCAGTGCTTATTGCCCAGGGTACTCCCATCTCAGCCACGCAGATGAACTGTGCTGTGTAAAATGCTCTGTCATTTTGTAGCTTCTGGATCATGTTGTTGAGGCTGTGCCTGTCCATGGCACTGAAACACAGCACTGCCAGTGTGTGAGTGTGGAACATCTGTCAACAAGCAGTGCCTCTGTTGAGGCTGTGCCTGGCCATGGCACACAAACACAGCACTGCCAGTG
>JAOXXN010000082.1:309264-361244 GCA_026770055.1 Myrmophylax atrothorax
ACAGCACTGCCAGTGTGTGGGTGTGGAACATCTGTGAACAAGCAGTGCCTCTGTTGAGGCTGTGCCTGGCCATGGCACTGAAACACAGCACTGCCAGTGTGTGGGTGTGGAACATCTGTGAACAAGCAGTGCCTCTGTTGAGGCTGTGCCTGGCCATGGCACTGAAACACAGCACTGCCAGTGTGTGGGTGTGGAACATCTGTGAACAAGCAGTGCCTCTGTTGAGGCTGTGCCTGGCCATGGCAGCACAGCCAGTGTGTGGGTGTGGAACATCTGTGAACAAGCAGTGCCTCTTTCCTCTAAAGAGTCGGGAGTAACCAGGAGTGAGTAGGGCCTGAGGCAGCCCTTCAGTGTCCTCTCTGGAGCAGACACAGGGTGTGAGGGCACATGGTGTCTCTCCCAGCAGCCTCTGGTATGCAGTGCTGCCCACTACACCAGGCTTGCGAGTCCTGCCCATGATCAGCCATTGGATGTGTTCCCCCACCACAGCCAACCATCACAGATGGCTGTGCCCACTTGCCTCTAAATACATCCTGACATTTATCCCAAGGTATTGCCTATTGTCAAATGCATAGTCAATTCTGTAATTTGCTTTCACCTGTTGCAATTAATCTGCATATTGTAGGTGGCTGTCCCCATTTTAATGATGTGCTAACAATGTCAGGATGAAGTTAGGGCTAGCTGTAAATTTAACTGACTCCTACGATGACTTTTGAAAAGATGTCTGTTCCATTAAAGGTTGCCACTTCACCCAAACTAGTTTTTGTGGGAAGGAAGTGGGATGTAAAAATCTGCCTGTCAGGATTTAGGAGCATAAATCTCATTGAGGGATGGTCCCAAATGACATGTCAGTTGAGAAAAATCTGTCAGAATAGGCATACAATGACATGCCACACACGTATGGATTCTTCTGAAAACACAGTTGCTTTCTCATTCTAAGCCTGTCACTGTGACCAAGTAGGCTCACAAATTCCTTGTTCCAGGTTGAAAAACTCACAGTAATTGCAGCTGTCTACTGCTCTATAACTTCTTTTAAGCAAAATGAGGTAATGTAGATCTGGAGATTTCGTAATTTTGATATCACATCAAGAAGCAGTGAATTATAAAAAAAATTCTGAAACAATACTTAACAAACAAAATAATAAGTTGTTAACTCAATAGAAATCATGGGGGGGGTAAAAAACCTGTCAGATTTCAACAATTTTTTCAGTTCCTTTGCTCCCTACAGCTCTTTGTTGTTCTCTCCTAACCCTCCTGGCAGGCTTTCAGCTGCTCTGTAAGACAGAAAAAAATCCCAACTTCTTCAAATTCAGATTAAAATGACAAAATATTTTTAACCTCTCTAATTCTTTGTGCTATAGTGCGGAGTCATTTGAATATTAAATTTTCTATCCTGTAATTAGACTCTTGATTTTAGACAGTTTTAACATTTGATAAGGAACTTTAAAACCCTGCTTTGAACCGTTCCCTGTCTGCAACCCATGTCCAGGGCTGCAAAGTGTGCTCTGGGTAGAGCTTTATGAGCAGGATCAGTCCGCTTGCTCCTCTGGAGCTGCCCTTTGGCAGCACCATGTTTTTATTGGACGTGAACATGTGTGCTCAAAGAATTAAGGAACAGCTGAAGAATCAGTATGTTCCTTTCCCTGAATAGCACTTAAGTTTACACCTAATATCAGACTTTGAATATCTGTGAGTTGACCATGAAAACACACTGGAAATTTCATGCCAGAGGCTTTTTTTTTCCTATGGTTTAGGATGCCCCAGAGAATAAGTATTTTGAAACCTCTTATTTATTTGGGCATTTCACTGAAAGCTAATGGAGACCTTTGATAAAGATAAAATACTCATTTATCACCTCTTGGATTGTACAGAAGCCTTCTGTGTTTGGAAGGGAAAATCCTTCAGTTCACTGATGTATTTTTGGTTAGCTGGAAACTTTTCTGCTTTTGACAGAACAGCCAGAAGGAGAAGAAGGTTTGGCTGGTGCTTGTGCTGTCAGGCTGCAGTGCAGCTCTGCCAGGCTTGACTTGTCAGCCAGAACAAATGTTGTTTTGTAAATCACTTCCCTGTTGGTGTGTTCAGGTCTGTCTCCTTTACCTGCTGTTCTCTGAGTGGACAAAGCTGAATGAGCTTATCAGATTGTCTTGTTTATCACAGAATCACTGGGACTGCAAGGCACCTCTGGAGATCTACTCCAACCACCCTGCTCAACCAGGATCAGTTAGAGCATGTTACTCAGTCTCATATCTGTTCAGGTTTTGATTATCTCCAAGGAAAGGCCCCTATAACCATCTCTGGGCAACCTGTTTTAGTGTTTGGTCATCACTTTCACAATAAAACAGGTTTTCTGTATGTTTTAAATGAAAATTTAAATGCAAATTGCCTCTGGTCCTATTCTCTGAGAAGAATCTATGTCTGTCTTCTTTCTCCCTCCTCAGGTGTCAATAAGGTCCCCCTGGAGCCTTCTATTCTCAGGACTGAACAATCTCAGCTCTCTTTGGTTCTCTTCTTATGATCAATGCTCCAAACTCTTAATCATATTTATGGCACTTCTGTGGACTCTTTACACTATGCCCATATTTCTACAAAATTGCTTTCTAGCCATGTGAACCCCTGGCCTGTACTGATGTTTGGGGTTATTCCTTCTCAGGTGCAAGGAACTTTGTTGAGATTCACAATGTTCCCATCAACCTATTTCTCCTTCCTGTTAAGGTCCTTCTCAATGGCAGCACAACCATCTGGTCCATCTGGTTTTTTCCCCCCTTCCAGGCTATGCAGGCTTGCAGAACTGCTGTCCCCACCATCCATTGTATTTGCCCCAGTATCACCCCTTTGGGTGCTCTGCTGGTGACTTGTGTGCAGCTGGACTTTGTGGCCCTGATCACAACCCTCTGAGCCTGACACTTCAGCCAGTTCACCACACTCTCCACTTGGCTGGTCTGAGCTTCACCGGTTGGTCAATGAGGATGCCATGGGGCACTGTGCTGAAAGCATTTCCAATATCTCAGGTTATCTGCTGCTTTCCTCTCATCCACCGAGCCACTCTGCTTGGCCAGAAGGTCATGGCTCTGTTCAAACCTAATTTCCCTTCTGTAAATCCATGCTAACAACTGCCTTCTTGTCTTTCCTGTGTTTGGAAGTGGTTTCCAGTGTTATCTGCTGCCCCATCTTCCCTGGCAGTGAAGTGGGGCTGGCCGGCCTGTAGTTCCTGGGTCTCCCTCCTTGCCCTTGAAGAGAGAAGGGACATTTATTTTTCTTCCAGTCTTCTGCACTGACCATGACCTTCCTCAAGGGTAATGGAGACTGGCCTTGCAATGATCCCAGCCAGTTCCCTCAGCACTATTGGGTAAGAAAAACGGAGGAAACAGTGGTAAGGGGAATGAACTGGGTTTTCTGGCAGCAGGATAACAAATGAGTGTTCTATGACTGAATTTAGTTCTTTTAGCACAATAAATAGCATTTTATGCAGGAAGGTGTCCATGGTGACGCCTGGTAGCCAGCTGACTGGGTAAGAATTCCTCCTGTCTTTAAACTATGTAGGGAAAATGTCACATGAATTTCATTATACAACGAGAAGGGGTAAATATGTGGGAACTCATTGAGACAGATTATTCTGAACGTTAATTGAGATATATCAGTTTGCACTTGCTTTATTTCTCACAATTTTCTGCCTGATTACCAGTAATAAATGGTCAAATACACACACTTTTATTCAGGGCTGTTTCTCTAAGGTTAGAGATCCCAAGAAATATGGATTTAGGCTTGGTTCAAGGCTGAGCTAATCAATAAAACTGTGGAACAAGCTCACAGAAGGCTCGCTGGGGAGGGACACTCAGCATGGCTCCATGCAGTCCTGGTGCCTCTGTTGGCTTTTGTATGTGGGCACTTCTGCTGTGGCTTTCTCCATTTGCACAAACCTAGATTTTCTTTTGGAGGAAATCTGGAATTTAGGGGCAGAAATGGTCAGTTTGTAATCTGAACTGTAGATTGCTTCTATCTGCATCATCATGGTTCAGCCTTAGGAAAATAAGATAACTTTTCCTGAGACTCATTCCTCAGGAGCTGCTCCCTCCTAACATATTAGCTGTGCACATGGCAGCTCCTTGTCTGTATTTCCCTGCTGCTATTTGTAAGTTCTCTAATTGCAGGAATAAGGGCTCGGACTTGATGAGCCAAGAGTCGTTCTCCATAGAAATGTGTGTTTCCACTTGAAATCAATGGGCCCTTCAAGCTTCTAATGTCCATTGTTGCATATTTGGATAGGAACACTGGCAATCATTACAGAACAGTAATTAAGTGCTTTCTGAAAGAAGTGCCCAAGGGAAGATATTTAAGAGTATTTATCATATACAGACACTTATAAATAATTAATATTATTAGGATCTTTATATATTTCTGTGGACCAGACTGGACATTTTAGATGTGGAAATGTGAGTGAATTATGGATTGTTGTTTGTTCAACCAGTTCTACCAGTGAAGCAAAATGATGGAAAAACACATTGTAGCCTGGCAAAGGGCAGAATGTGCTAGCAAATGAATGCTGAATTGAGCAATTAGGCAGGATATCAAAACTGAGGAATCAGTGTGAGGCAACACATGGCACATGATCCAGATCAGGTCTAGAAACAACTGTAGGATCTGGCAGAGCATTGTCAGCACCTGGCAGTGTCATCTACAGCCAGAATCCTGCACTGGGGACTCCAGAATGGCATGAATGTTTATCATGTTTATTTTGAAATATTTTGAGAGCACCACAATGATTAGAAGTGATTTTTAAAAGGAAATAAAAAATATAAGAAAATTCAAAATGGAAGGAAAAGACAGGAGATTGATTATTTTAAGTACAGCATGTGAAAAGACATTCCCTTTTGTTTCAGTAAGTTTTTCTGATGGGAAATTGTTGCTGTGTAGTGAATGAAATACCTGAAATGGAAATATTTTAATCTGAAATAATTTTAATAAGTTTTATGTGTTGATACAGGCCAGGACAGAAAACTGACCACTGCAATCACGAGTTAATGATTTTCTGGAGTTAATGAAATGAGTTTGTGGATGAAGCAATTATCACAACCTGATATTTGTGACTAAATGAATCTTGTATTTGTTTGTGTTGGAAGGAAGCAGAAAAACCAGATGTATACAACAGATTTCCAACCTGAGATTGCCAATTCAGAATTTGGCTTTCTATATAGACCAGTACTTTTAGGTACCAGTACTTTTATTCTGGACTCTCTCTGCATTCTCTCATCCAGATGATCCTTCCTTCAGCATCATGGTAGTAATTTAGTGACACAGAGAGCCTTATTCCCAGTCTTCACACAGAGTTCGATTTCCACAGAGCGATACTATGTGAGGCCAAAGCTTAAATAGCTCCTGCTTGCAGGGCGTCATTAATAATCATCTGTCAAAAGTAGCAAGATTCATCCAGAAAATGTACTGGAACTGAGCAGGAGAGGACAGATCATTCTCCTGCCAGTGTAATTTAAAGCTTAAAGAGTTTTCTAAACTATTTTGCAAATATATTCTAACAGAAAATCTCCACGGTAACTTCTGTCAGATTTTTACTGTCTTGAAAATGCCTCAGATTGCTTTTCCATACCAAACAACTGAATTTCAGTGTTCATAATACACCTTGGGGGTGTGAACAGTGGTGTGAGTTGGCAAGATGAGACTCAGGCAGTGTGGTGTTCCAGTGAGACCGGAGTGTGTGTCCCCTGGGTAACTCCAGCTGGCTCTGCTCCCACGTTGCTCCTGTTTGAGCTGTACCTCAGTTCCTGGGCAGGGACTGGTAGATGTGCACAGAGCACTTTATGTCTCAGTGTGAAGAACAGAATCCTGACCTGTAGTTGCAGTGCTCCTGGAGATTTCTAGTGATATGTGTATCCGAGAGAGGTTGCTAAAGGCTGGCATTTTAGTGAAAAATATATCTTCCTGCATAATATCATCAGCATCTCAGAAAAATATAACTTTTGGAAATCAATAGGGCTTCTTTCTAGCCTTTCATATCATCTGCTTTCACATACTTCTCCTCTCAGGTACTTCATAGTGAGGGCAAGTGAACCCTTTCACTTGCACAGAGCCCAGTCCTGGGCCATGTCCATTGGCTGTGGTGAGATCAGTGTGGGCTGGGAGAGCCACATGCTTTTTCTCACTTTTGGTTGAGATGTAACTTGCATAATCAAAATGAAAATTAAAAGCTATTTTCGTGGAAAATGAAAGGCTAGGCTTTGCATAGTGTCTACTGCCACATTTTTTGAGTGTGGGATGCCAAATCCTGGTGAGCTGGACAAAATCTCATCTGATAATCAGTCACAGATGTGCTGTCTGGGGAACTGCCATGTGTCTAATAACTGCTGTTCTTGCCCAGTTCTGCTGCAATAGAAAGTGATACCAAATCTGCATTGCTGGAGTGTGGTGGGGACCTGCACCTCATGACCCATTTACATTCAGGAGAAAGGCTGGTTCTTTTCACCTGCATATTAATCAGAAAGTCCTAGAGAGGATTACAAACCTCTGAGGCTGCCTAACAGATAAGAGAAGCAAATACAGCTCAGAACAGCACTCAGTGATTGCTGCCAGCTATTGCTGTCTGAGCCTCCCTGTTGTTGAATGGAGCCTTCTCAAGTGAATAACTATGAACTCAGTGGCTGCTTCTCAAAACGTATTGAAAGCATGTGCTTTAATATTAGGGCACTTCAAGGGTAGGTTAATTGGCATTAACTCTCTTTGCTCACACATATTAAGGAACTTTTCATAAAAAGAATGAAGTCCTAATTATTTAGATCAGCAAGAGTAATTAGAAAATATTACCTGCATTAATAGAACATGGGAAAGATGTTAACTATTGCAAGATTGATTCAGGTTGTCTAAATGGGAAGAGTTGCTCATGAGTTTTTCAGATTGGACAGGGTCCCTAGTTTTTAAGGGAGCTGGTCTTGGCAACCCAAACCGTTATTCAGTGTTATTTCTTCCTAAAGCATGCTCTCCCCTTTAACTTTCACCATTGACTGCAGAAGGGATCAAACCCTTCACAATAACATTCTCATACAGTTACTTCATGCAGCCCATAGGAAAGGTTCCATGTCTTACTGGTTTCTAAATGTAACTGAGAAGAGATTTCTGTGGCCCTCTCCTGTGCCTTGGGAGTGCTTCACCTTTGGGTTCACTGCTCACCAGCAAACATGAGCTGCCTTGTGTCCTTTTGCAAAGGAATGAAGCCTGTGCTGGTCTCTGTGTCACTGAGGCACAGGCTGCATAGCTCAGTGTTGTTTTGGAGATGTTTGTGATACAGGATTGACTTTGCATTTTATTTTTTTCCTTGATGATGAATTTCCTTAGGATAGAGTTTGTGTAAGACAATAATAACACCACCCTCCTAAATAAAGGCAGAGCAACTGGAAGCAGATGGAATTGCCTTATTGATGGGAACTGAGGATATTCTGAATGAGGAAATGGAGGCTAATAAAGGGCATATCTACTTGATCAGTTGCTAAGGCAGGACCTATATGCACTTTATTCCAGGGAGAGATTTTCAGATAAAAATCCCTCTTGGGTGTATTTGGGTTCATCAAGAGGAACAAGATCCAAGGTTATTTCCCTACAGCTGGTAACTTTAAGTTGAAAGCTGAAAAATCTGACATTTTGGTATATTCAGTTACCTAATTTCTTTATTTTTTGACACCTTTGATACTTCCACAGGTAGTAAAGAAAAGTTAGTAAAGTGAAATTTTCTTGGCTTTTCCTTTTTTTATTTTTGGTCTGTGTCAGACTTCTTATTATATTCTAGGCCCAATTATTCTCCTAATATTAAAAGTATTCACTTGACAAATATCTTGACCTTCTCACTGACATGGGCTTTGCTTTGTTCTCCGACCAAAGGAACCTCAAGAATGTTCAGGGAGAAGTGAACTTTAAATGCCTGCTCATCTCAGGTAAGGAATAATAAGGGTTCACCAGCTCCCAGCAGATGGTAGGCTTTTCTTAGGCATCAGTACAAATTTATTGCAGTGAAAGAGGAGAAATGCCTAAGAGGTATTTGTGCAGAATCATGAACTTAGCACCTAGATAGAATTGACTTGAGTGACATTTCTTCACTGGGTAATGGTTACCTGCAGTCACAGGAAAGAGTGGTTTCAAAGGTTCAGCCCCTAAGCCTGGTTTAGGTTTTCCAGTAAAACTGTCCTATCCTTCATCCTTGAATACAAAATACATATCCTTTGTGAAAAGCGTGATTTAGGTTGGAATAAAAAGGAAAGTGTTGCCTAAGTCATCTAAATATAATTGTTTCAAGGGCTGCTGAAGGCCCATGAAGGTTAATAAGTGTCTTTCCTTCGAGATTAGTGCAAGTAGGTCAGGTTTTTATTACAGTCCTTCTGGCCTACGGGCATCAGAAGTAGCTATAGACTCTTAACAATTTGTTCGCACACTCCTCACTTGTAGTTAGAAGATGAAAATATAATTGGAAATAGAATGGATCAAAAATCTTTATATATTCGGTAATTATTCAGTCCCTTTCAACCAACCAACCTGAAAGTTGTACTACCTGGATAGCTTTGAGTTAGATAAAGAAATTAATTAAAACGAAGCTAGAGATCAAAATCGTACAAACCACTCAATCTGCAAACACCGATAAGATGTACTTTGTTGCTGCTCTTCAAACAATAGGTGTAAGTCTTTCAGGGATTTTGTGTTTGCCAACCAGGACAAGCAGTAAATTTTTCCTTCCCTGACAAAGCAGCTCAGTGCCAGGAAAGCCAATGCAGTTAAATTCCCTCCCTTTGAGCAAATGGACAAACCAAAGGCAGTTCAATGACACGTGCATAATGGCTGATTGAGAGTGATAGTAGTGCTCTCAATTTGTGTGTGTGGGCACATAGGTCTCTGCCCAGGACTGCTGTGCAGGGGTGGCACCGCTCCCTCGTGTCGCTGCAGCAGGGCTTGGGCAAGGGAGCTGCTGCCTGTGCTGCTGCCTCAGGCTCTGCACAGCATCACTATCCCATTTACCTCTGACTACACAACACTCTTCTGTTCCTTCAGAAAACCCACACAAGCAGGACTTTAAGAAGTGCTTCTCACTTTGAAGAAAATTATGTAGGAGGAGAATCAAGGTCAGTTTTTGCGTCCCAGGTTGCCTCAGTGGGTCACAGAAAAAGAGGTTTTCTGTTTAAAATTGGTTCAAAGAATCATTTCACCTATCCAGAGGAAACAAGAAAATGCAAGACTCCAACTCCAAACTACATCTTAGCTTCTTACAACAAAGTGGGGAGCCATTTATAACTATTGAGACTGTTTCTGAATAGATGATAATAAAGGACAATTCAGTGATAAAATGCAGAGTCTGACCAAAGGGCTTTTCATACTTGGCAAGGAGGGGGTTTAGGAAGAAAGGTTGGCACAGAAGGATAAGGTGTACTGAGAAAAAACTAGTGAAGTTAACTTTAAAATGTCAGTCTTCATTTAGACTGGCTTGTAATTCCTCTGAGTATAAACTAAATCCTATGCTATTGTGAAGCTCATAATTGTTCTATGTTTATATGAGTGAAAAAATTAAGGGCTCTTTGTAGCCTGTTTGAAACACGTTAGCAACTGAGGTGGTACAGATGATTACAGAGGGAGGGAGCTAGAGGAAAATGTACTGGCTACTTTGAGAAAGGTCTTGTTTTGGATCACTTGTACGGTTTTGATGGACAATTAGTTCAGAGCAGGCAGACTGACACTGATGACTGTAACTGATATACTAGTGACCTGTAAATCACAGGAAGAATAAAGAACTAGATGGTAGAAAGGTAAGTGCCAAAGACTTAAAAAAGTTCACTTTTTCATAACTTGAATAATTTCCCATATACTTGGAGCAAAAGAGAGCAAGTTAGATTTGAATGCTGCTTCCATCTTCAAAGCTCTACTTTTTCTTTCCCCAGTCTCCATCTTTGCTTGTGTTTGCATCCAAGGGGATCAGCTATTGCTGCAGTTTGGGCTGCTTTTGCCAGAACCTGAAGGGGCTATGGACAGAGGTGGTGGTGTTTCTTGGAAGGTGTACTTAAAACTATGAAGAAAAGAAATGGCAACCCTGAAGCCAAGGTGACAACAGCTGAATGATCCCTGCAGCATCTGCAGAGACAGCTGCAGCCTAAGATGGTAAAAACTAGCAAAAGAGATTTACAATTCAGTGCTTCTTTTTCCATTGTCTTGTCTTGTAGTGGTTTTGTGCAGTCTGCATCAATCCTCAGCACAGCTCCACAGGCACTGAGAGTCAGCCAAGAGCTTAGTCTCAGCAGTGAGCAACAAGACACATTCATTTGGTGTTGTAACTAGGGAACAGAAACACAAGATTTATCTGCAGCTCCAGTAGGGTGTGCTTTCTTCCAAAGCCTACTGTTGAGCTGTGCTGCTCTTCCCAAGAAAGAAATGTTTATCTGCTCTTGCTGAGTTGTGACAGTTTTATTTTGGAAATCAAGGATTCCAAGAAACAAAGAGGGAAATGGAGATAGCTCATCACTGAAACAGGAGCAGACAATGCTGTTTTCGAGTAGCTTGTGGGGTCGGTGTTGGCAGTGAGAACCCAGGTATCACTGGGTTGTTTCCTCTGCTCTTTGATGGTAGAAGCCCAGGGAAGAGGAGCAAGTGGGCTCTGTCCCTCCATGGCATTTTCATGCTAACAGAAGGAGCTGTGAAATTGCTGTTTGGGTAAAGTCTTCGTTTCTCTTGTTTTCCTATTCCTTCAGATAACTAGATAACTAGAAATGGATCCAAGCTTGATAATCTGCAGCCAAATTCCCATTCTCCTAGAGCTCTTTACCCTTTGGCCTTTACTGCTCCAAGGTGAAAGGAGCAGCTGTGTAGCCTGTCTGTTTGCAGTACCATCATGAATTATAACAGGCATGCAGTGGTTTCCTCTCCTCTGCAATAAAATCATCATCTAACAGCCTGGTTGCCTTCTCAGGATTTTAGATTTGGTGAGGATATGGGTTATAAAAATATTATCTTTAAACTGGGACATCCCCAGAATATCAACTGCTTATCAAAGCCAAGGGATTCTTTGTTCAAGCTTTGTCCACCAACAAACCTTTACAGGGTGATTATCAGTCTTCTTGGAGAGCAACATTTTCCTGTCTGACAGTATTTCTAAACAAGTACTTGTGTGACATCACCACTGAATTGCTTGAGCTAAGAATCAAAACTGGGCGTATCTCAATAGGTAAAACTGAAAAGCTTCACTGAAACTATTTTAGAAAGTGTGATTAAGGCAGTTCTTGCTTATTCCTTTTAAGCCAGAAGAACAGTAAAAAAAGCAACAGATTTTAGATGTGAATCAGCATTGGAAAAAAAGCTGTGCCTTGATATGGTTGGGTGTGGGATGAAGAGGACCAAGTCAAACAGTCCACAAGCTGTCTGCCTATCAGTAAAGACCAAGATTTCTAATGAGTTATTTCTCACTTAGCACTTTACTTTTTATTAAATATAGCATATTCACTGTAGTGGAGAAAGAAGGAATTTGATTGACAGTTACTTTACATTTTAACAGCTCCTTTTCTTTCATTTTGCAGAAGCATTTTCCTGTTAGGTATATGTATAGAGATGTGTATTTATATAAGACCTTTGCTAAATTTCATTTGCTCTTCCAAGGCTTATTTCTCATGAACTGCACTTCTAAGAAATTTGAAAGTGAACACGAATCATTTCTTTTGAATGGGACTGGAAAATAGTTTTCTTCCCTTAGTTTTGCAGGTGAAAGAGTTAAGACTTTGCCTGCATTAGATTTATAAATGTTGCTGCAGGCAAAAATTAGCTTAGCAGTTTTTGCTAACAGCTCCATCCTTTTTCTTCTGAACTCTACTTTCATCTGGCAGAACTGTAAATTGTGTCCCAGTAGACTGGGGGAACTGAAGGTTGAAGAGAAATGTAATGTGCTGAGTCACATGGTTCCACTTTCATGAAGGTAGAAGAACAGAACATAAACAAGCTGAAAACAGGGCGGGGGGCGGTCACAACCCTTTAGAAAAATTAAATAACTCTTCCCTTGTACCATTTCTATAATTGGATATATGGTGGTGTTTTGGTCTCTTTTTTTCATTTTTAATATATTTTTAAAAAATTTTTTAGAAAAGTAAGACTCAAATGTAGCATACTTAGTCAGCTTTGTGCCTTGCTGCATTCAAGTGACTACTCATGAAAATTACAAGTCACCTCGTCTTGGTTTTCTCCATGGTACATCATGCTTGTGGAAAACTCTGTACCTTTCCTTTGCCTTGTTGAAGGTGCTCTGAGGTCAGGTGCCAGACCGTTATAATTGCTGTTGTGCTGCACAAAGCTCTTTGTTCTTTAGCTTTACATTGAGGCTGAATGGAAGAAAAAAATCAGCATGGCACGGACTTAGAATCATTTAGATTGGAAAGGACCTTTAACATTGAGTCCAGCTGTAAACCTTAAGCTGCCAAGTGCACCCCTAACCCATGTCCCTGAGAGCCACATTTTACACATTTTCTCCAGGGATGGTGATGCAGCCACTTCTCTGGGCAGCCCCATCCAATGTTTGGTTACCCTTTCCACCTAGGATTTTTTTCCCCAATATCCCATTTAAACCTCCCCATTTCCTTTGTCTTGTCACTTGTTACTTGGGAGAAGAAACTGAGCCTTACCTCGCCACAACCTCCTTCCAGGAGGCATTCAGGGAACTGCACCATGACTGGCATTCTGCTTCTGCAGTCCACAGACATCATGAGGAGGTTGGTGACTGCAGCACAACATGTGCCAGTGTTGGCAAGCAGTTAATAGATTCATGTTTTAACTCCTTCCAAATATAGTTACAAGGAGTTTGAATACTTCAACTTTAGAGGGTAGTTTGTTTTTCAGTGCAAATGTGTGATGGTTAAAGACTTTAGGATCAGATTTATGTCTTCCTTGTTGCCATTTGCTTTGTCAGTGACCAGGAACAAGGCAGTCAGTATCTCTCTTGTTTGTCACAGACTGCCTCTAGCTTTGTATTTAGAGCATTTTCCTAAGTTTATTCTTTCCAAGTCTGTTTTGTCCCACCTGATGTTAAACAAAACTTACTTTTCTGCTTTAAAGAATTCCTTTCCTGTTTCTAGGAGTGACCTTCTGTCACTTCTTATCCATACAGATGTGATCCTTACTGCTTACCTGCTCATCATGACACTGTCCTCCCACTTAGCAGTTTTTGGAAATATCTTTGTATTTCCTCCAGCATAGCTATTGCCAGTGTGACCACACAGAGTTCCAAAAGCCATCACTAAAGCTTTGCTCTGTTCTTGCTGCCATTTGTGTCAGTGCTCCTCTCTACCATCACAACACAGAGCCTGAGGGAAGGTTGTTTGGCTGATGTAATGAGTCCAATGGTTTTAAATATGATCCATAATTTACTCCCTCATCTGTCTTTCTCTTTTCAGTAATAGGCCAAAGGTGAGTACTTCTGTTTTCTATTTCTATAGAAGTCACAGAGCCTAGGTATCCTCTTTGTGTGCATGCTAAATGACTTGGACAGCTGGCAGCAGTGATAAACCCGTGCTTTTTTGGTTTGACAATAAGAGACTCTAATTTTGTCTCCATTACAGATATTTTCATGTTTCTGAGTTGTCAGAGGCTCACTGTTTCTGTGCTGGTTCTACTCTATTTGTACAGCATCAACAACAGACACGCAGAGCTCGGACTGCTGTGAAAAAGACAACCAAGTAATACCAGCCCTTAACGTGACGTCATTGCTGACAGGGTTGCCCTGTGGGACTGTTTGCTGTTCTCGGTGTGCTCTGCCTTGTGCTGGACATGGGAAGGTCTCCCAATGGCTGGGGCAAGGCCTGTTTGGGGGGGGTACACTGGGGTACCTGGCTGGTGACACTGAGGCTGGCCAGTGGTCCTCCACAGTGTTTCATCACTGTGGGATTGAAATAATGGTAGGTTTGGAATAGTGGGTTTGTGCCCCGGGCTGGAGCACTGTCCATCTCAACCCCATCAGTTTCTCTCTGTTTGGGAGGAAAACCAAAAGCCCTGTTGATTCAAACCTTAACCTGAGCATGAAAAGTCTGGTTGGCTGGTGGATGCCCTCTGTGTGTTCCCTTACTGAAGGGAAGGGATCTGTTTTGATGTGCTGAATGAGACTGCAAATATTAGCATTGTTTTTGACTAGATCTTTTCTTTCAGTGCCTCAGTATCCTGGGTTTAGTTGGAAATTGAGGCTTTAGTTATTATTTCTTTATCTCAGTTGGGCTACTCTGTCATTTGCTGTTAGCACTGAGTGAAGCAACATGATTGCTGCCTGATTTGACCTCTTTTGTCAGTGGGAGTCTTTCAGTTGATATTAGTGGGTTTTGAAAAGGGCACATTATGCACAACCTGAATTCTAGTGTTGGCTGCCTGTGAAATAGCTGATTTATTTAAAATCTTTGTTGTAATTTAAGGGCCTTAGTTCCACTGGCTCTTTGTTACTTAAATCCAATGTTTTGAACTTGGTTTTGACTGAACCCAAATATGCAATTCCTTGAAAAACCTGTCAAAAACAGAGAAGGTTTTCTTTCTCTAAAATGTTATTAAAATGCCTTCTATTTGTTCTCAATCTGTGTAAGTATTTTGAAAAGGCTACTTAGAATATATGATGTATATTAGGTTTGTTATTTTAAATTAAAGCAGTTTAGCATCTTTTTTGAAGACAAAACACTTTCCAGATTTTGTGTCATTCTGTAGTACCTAACAATATTGGCAGAAGGACTTGCTATTTCTTGCTTATATTTATCTCAACTTGTTTTGGTTTACATTTCAGATAATACTGTGACTTAGTGCATTACAATTTATTCCTTTTAAAATTTGTGTTTATTAATGGAGCTCTTATTGAAATGAGAGAAAGATCATTATTTTACATTCTCCTGAAGATGTTTTATTTAGTAGCCTAAAATTCTAACAACAGAGCACAACCTTATGCATTCTGTAGTTTTCAACTAAGAAAATTTGCTCTTGTGCATTAAATTCAAGTTAGCTCAAATTACTGTATGAATAATGAACCTAAAATAGAACAAAAGGTAAAGTATTTGAATGTAAATTATTCATATTCAGAGATAAAAAATTCTTAACTACTTCTATTTCACTAATCCTTGTGTATTTTCAAAGCAGAGTCATTAAAAATCCACTCACATTTTTTCCAAACAGTAAATTGTAATCTCTCCTGGGCCTACATTTTAGTAGTCCGGTGTGTACTCGTCACTCTCTGTGGGTGCTGCTTCTCCTGAAGATGTTTAGAGGAGGTTTAGAGATCACAGGGGACCTTGTCTGAGCTGCACATAATGATTCAATTAGGTCAGGTAATGGTGGGTATCAGCACTCTGCAGCAAATGGAGCTTGAAATGTTTGGGGCATGGAAGGTGGGTTGAATTTCTCCAGGAGATGCTTTGCTGAAGTTCAGGAAGGACTACAGAAACATTACTTTAGGCTTGTTTATGTAATCAACCCCAAAAAGGATTTTGGGAGGGGGTGGGAAGTGGGGACTGGAACCTGGAGAACCCCCTTTGTTTTGCGTTACAAAAATGCAAACGTGTCACACAATATGATCTGCTTTCACACTTTGATTCACTTGTGTTGAAGTTGGGTGTCATGTACAGCTGTGTTAATGTAGCTTTAAAATATTTGACTGCATATTGTACTAATCATTTTGCTGCCTCCTTATAATTTTATGTTTTCTTAAGAATTAATTATTTCTGTGCGTCTTATGCACAGTTTAAGGATTATCATAAATATTCCAAAAGTAATTCTGTTTTCTATTCGTCTACCAAATGGATTAAGAATCTTAGTCTTGAAAAATAGTTGTTAGAGTCTAATTATCATTTGGCTGTTAATGTTTTCAGATAAAGGTTGCTTTTGTGATAAAGGAAGATGCATTCCATCTGCAGGAGCTGCATCATTTTTCAGACTTCTTAAGTGGAGGTTTACAAGTTTTCCCATAGAAAATACTAATTTCTCATAATAGGTTGCATTGATATAGTGCATTTCATCTGAAAGCCTCATTACTTTTATAAATATCATTATTATTCTTTATTCATGTTTCAGTAGCATCTAGAATCCCTTGCTGAGATCTGTTCCCTTTGGTGTTGACTGCTATGCAAAATACAGAGTGAAATAATTCTCCCCAGAAATGGGAATGTCTGAGAACACACTCTGCTGTGTTCTCTGAGCCCAGGAGTGATACTGGCCATGGAACTGCCCAGCTGATGGAACTTGTTGGGCTGTAGGTTCCTGTCACAGAGCTGTTCCTCCAGGGAGCCAGAACAGACAGAGGGAAGTCTCCAATATAGTGCCATAGGGCAGTGTGCTTGGGAGATACACATGTAGAACTTTCTCCAAATAATTCTGAGTGAACCAGTATAGGCAGAATAATTAAAATTAATTATTATCATGTAAATTAGATGGTTATAAATGGAACTTTTATGATAATTAACCTCCCAGAAAATAAGTCTGTAATTGATACTTCATGGTACCTGAATGTTACATATATACATACAGTACAATTAAGTATGATAAGTTCACCGAAGAAAGGGTTTCACAGAAGAGGCTTTCACAGAGAAGAATCTGCTTTTTTCCTTAGGAATAATCCTTAGTAGTCTTTCAGTCTAACAAAGGAGTGTTTTATTAAGTTGATAAGCAAATTCAGTGAATTTCCTAGTGCTTTTCTAGAGACAGTATTTTAGGTAAAAGCATTATTTTGTGTTAGCTGCTTGAGTAAGGTCCAGTTCTCTTCAGTTTCTTCAGGAGCTGGATGGCAATTTTTAATGTGAGTGTGTGGGGATCCATTCTCTACTTTGAAAGCTGATACAGCTTGTCCTTGGGGAGTGCTGAAAGCTTTTGGAGGCCAATAAGCTCTGAGGATGGAGATAAGGCACCCATCCCTCTCTTAAAATGGCTTTTGTTTATGCTTAAAACATGTTAGTGTACAGTTCCTGTGCATGAACAGAGAATACAAGAGTGAAAGGGAGAGAACAAGTCAATGTGTACCTGCAGCACCACAACCTGCCATTGAGCCTTGCTCTCCCGGCCTGTGCAGCATCTTTGGGTCTTAGCAGGGATAAGGGAAAGGCACTGGTTTTCTGACAGATGTTTAGAGATTAAATATCTTATTTTATGAAAAACCTTAAAATCTGTTATGAGTAGTTATGTGCTTGTTTTCTTACTTGGCTTAGATGCCTGTGTGATCATTATAGCCAGTTAGTCATGGGGCAAATCTTGAGAAGGGAGGTTTGCAAGGAAAATGCCTTCTGTATTTTGTTCTTTTTAACTTTGTAACTTTGTGGTGTGAACACAGTTTTGTGGCTACTGAGGTTTTCCAAGTGTTGTGTTCTCAATTTCATAATTTTCAGCCTGTAAATAAAAAAAAGGCTGGCTTGATTTAGATAGTTTTGCCTCCTGTGTTGCTGAGGGCATGTGTGGCTGAGACAATTAGAGAAATAATTAAAATAAAGAATCTCAGTTGTGTTGATCAAAGAGAGGAACAGCTCATGTCTGTCTAACAGTTTCCGTGACTGTAGCTTAATTCACTTTGTGGACAGATCTGAAGGTGAAGAGGTTGGTTTAAAATGATTGCCAGACTATGGCTTACAGATATTTTTCTTGATTATTGTTTCTGCTGAGACTTATAACAAAACATTAATTTTTGGTGGCAATTTTTTATTTTCAACACTGCATTAACCCAAAAATACTGACACTTCTGGGGCAGCAAGATTGGACACCATGAGAGGTAAACTGAGGTAGAGGGACTTTAAGGAATGAAAAGCTCATAGTTGAGGACTTCAGTTACTCAAGCTCTATTTGATAGCAGTGATTTGGTAACTTGCTGTCCTAGTTTAGCAGGTGGGACTAGTTTATCACTGTGTGGATGATCAAAGCCATGTATTACACACCCTCTATTCATTTCCCAAGAACTGTTAGCAATGGACCATTTGCAGCAGCTGCCCAGGGCACACCTGACCCATCAGGGTATGAGCTGGGTGTGAAAGACACCTGTGAGACAAGAGCTGTGACAACTCCCCTCCAGGGAGTCATTAGTACCTTCACACCCAGCCTGAGGGGGCGTGTCTGGTAATGAGCCATCAACAATTCAAAAATACCCCCTGACTCACAGAGTCAGATCACCCTTTGTGGAACTCCCCACCCTGGGGGAGGGACTGGGTGCTCCCACCTGGGCCGGAGGGTACAGAATCTTGGGGTTTGAAGACCTCGGGGAACCACTCATCGGACCGAAAGGAGGATCAGAACCTCAGCAGGGGAAGGCCACCCCTCTCAATCAGACTGCGAACACCACTCTTCACCAGACTGCAAGCATCATCTGCACCAACAGGTTTTATACCTCCTTTTGCTTTGAACTCAGGGGAACCATGTGGGGCTCATCATAGAGGCTAAGAAAACCCCTTTGTGTTTGTGCCCCAGGGCACTGGGTTACACTCCTGGGTTTTGTGGGTTAAAAGCAATTTCTCTTTGTGTCATCGTATTTACTGTAATATTTTTAAGAAATTGTAACTCTGATTTATAATCTTTCCTGAGCTGGGTTCATTTCTCCTGACGGTTTACCTTTAAACCAGCACACTTGCATACCTGGTGTGGAATCCCATACCTGTATCTAGGAAATGTAGCAGGAGTGATTTCTCAAACAGCTAATAGTGAGGCATCATAAATCATGTGTGGGTCTGAGATTGGCCCACACAGTCCAGAATAGACTCCTGTCCAGAAACATGACTCAAGAGACGTTTTTGGTCTTGCCATGTCTTGTGGCCACGTGGGCAAGTGGTTCATGGTTGGCAAAGATGTGATAGATGACTCAGTTCCCAGTGTAGAAAATGGGGCTGTGCCCCTTCCTCCCACCTGCCCTGTGTGCTCTAACCCATCTGGCAGGAGCAGGGGGATCTTGCATCTTATTCACTCATCCAATGTAAAGCATGGTGAGACCTTTGTCAGGTGGATCATGGGGACGCTCCCGTAACAATAATACTGTAATAAATGATAATAAAATCCTTTCTCATCTCCTGAATCCGCCTCTCATACATGCTTCTAGAAAATGAAAACCTTAAAAATCATTCACCTATGAGAACACAATGTTAATCACATCAAAACAATCTGAAATCCAGCGTAGCTTTCATTATCCTAAAGTCAGCAATATGCTATCCTCATTGTTCCTTTGTATAATGAAATTTATTGAGGCTATTCATCCTTCACACACACTGCAGAAGTGCACTTTGTAAAGCTGAGAAAGCTGTAGAGTTAATAGTGTAATAATTCAGCAAGAAAAACTGATTTGCAAGTGACCCATGTATCAGGCTGTCAATGGTGCTTAAAGGTAGTTCATAAATTCCTGACAAAGAAAGGTGTGGGCTTAGGGAACCACCCTTTTTAAAAAATAAAATGGCCTTGTAAGAGTCAGTCACAGGAGCTTAATGCAACCTGTTATTCTTGCATGTAATTTACATACCACCAGAGGAGAGCGGGGAAGGGAAACAGCCTTTTGCAACTGAGAACTAACACAAAAACACTGTCTTGAAGGACCAAGCAGTTTTACTTGACCCTAGGCTGTGTCAGAGGTGCTGCAATATTCCTTCTGCCCCCTACCAGTTGCCAGGGGATCTCGAGCAATCAGTTTTACAGAGTCATTGCTCTTTAGGTCATACTTGGGTATATAGCTGGGTGTGACATGAGGCCATAATTTTTCTGGGTTTGAGGACCATATCAGGTCATTAGTGCTAAGAAAAAGCTGTCTCTCTGCCTGTTAATACCACATTCAAATTAAAAATCATCTGGAAACTCAAATTTGTCAGCATGGAGGTTATCTCTAAATGCCTATGCTGCTGTTCAGGACCTAAGGCTTTTACTGTAAAGCAGGTTCTGCTGGGGATGAGAAATCTAGGAGGACTTTACTGGTATTAACCAGTCCTTGAATGTTGAAAGGGTTGTTTTGCCTTCTTATCTTTCTCTCTTGGGAAGGAGTAGGTTCCAATATTTAGGGAATAGTTGACAAAAGCGTGTTTCTGTGGGTTTATAGCCCTCCTATGTATAGAATGGATACAGCAGCTCGATAATTGCTGAAGTTATTGATTACTTTAATAGCCCATTAGTCTAGAATGTCCCATCAAGTCAATCATTACCCCCTGTGATTTCAGACAGAAATGCCACGTGTGAGGTTTATACACACTTTAGCAGGCCTGGGACGCATGGATGGAAACCTTTTTAGTAATTGAAAAGCTGATTTCTATATAATGAAAACATAAATCAGGGGGTTGCACTCAAGAAATCTGTTCAGATTACTCACCTGAATTTCTACATGGGGTACTGAATGATTACAAATACATTTCATAATGCTTCCTACTGGGCTTTTTTTATAGGAAAGGAGCTAATGATCAAGGTATAAAGGTATGAATTAGACCTTGAAGGCATCTGCAAGAAATTTATTGAAGGGCCTAGTGAAAGAAGTTGTACCATGTGACAAAAAGTCAAATCACATCACACATCAGCAGCAGTCATACAGGAGTCCAAGAAATTGATTTTCTTTAAAAGGATGTTTATAATTGCCCTTTAGAAAATGAGTATAATGACAGTGTACATAAAACATGTCTGTTTAAAACAAACAGCAGGTAAGAGTAGAGGGGCTTTGTTTTATAACCTATTTTTATCATCTCCTTGTCCTCCAGCACTGGGAAGTTAACGTTCAAAATGATTTCACAGGATGGTCTCTAGCTGACAGTATGGTACCAGCCACCAGAACTTTCTTATGGTACTTTCAAGGGCAACATTTAAATGTTTTGCCTTATTTGAGGGTGCTGTCACAAACAGCTACTGCACTCAAGAGTGTAACTGAAAGTGGCTAGACCTGACTGATGCGTTTAAGAAGAACCTGAAATTAGAAATGCTAAAATTCTGGTTTACCTTTGTGCTTTGCTGACTATGCTATTGTTCCTAGAAAGAAAAGCTTGTGTTCTCACTACTGACCTTCCAAGCTTACTGAAAGAATCATTATGGAGCCAGTGAATGGTAAAGTTTATTGTATTAATAGAATGTCAGAATCATAGGTCTCATTCAAGTAAACTTACTACAAAGTATGGAATGTCTTTTGTCTTCAAAAAAACTGAGTAAAAATGGGATATAGATAAATTATAGAAGTTATAGAGCAAGGCAGTCATTGGTGGGTTTACATTTGCACTCTGAGGTGAGTGTTATTCTTTAGCTGTTGTCATTCAGTTTGGACCTCCAAGAACTCTAGGAGCAATTTATTAAGGTAGTTAGTGGGTGGAAAACACACTTACTATTCTTGACATTTAGAGAAGCCAAATTACAGCATTTCAAGTTGTTGCTCAGCAAAACGTACCTGTAAGGAACAGAAGAATGTGATTTCCTGCATTGTGAGAGGAGTATTTTCTACAGTGCCAGCACATGGGTGATTCTGTATTTCCTGGTGTAGATACCATCTCCTTTGTGACAGAGTTGCTCTGCTGTTCGTGGATGCAAGAGCACAGCAAACAGCCAGTGGGTCTTCCATTTTCATATCCTGTGACCTCCAGGTCCTCACTCCTTTATTATCTTCTGGAAGAGCTGTGTAATGCTGAGGGCAATCATTATAATGAGATCAGATTTATTGATTTAGCTTCACATTTAGATCAGTTGTCTCCAAATGTTTTTTGATTGCCCACTCCTATTAGTTACAAATATGCTTGGCCGCACCCCTTCTGTAATTTCATGTATTTGTTAGTTCTGATCTGCTAATTATTATCTATGTTACAAAACATACAAAAAATAGAAATAACACACTATTTTAAAGGTAATTTTTATTTTATTAAGGATACAAAGAAAATCTTCCCATGCTCCATTGGGTCACCTTGCCCATCCTTTGGACTGTGCATGCCTCACTTCTGGAGACACTGGATTAGACTCTGTACAGGAAGTCATATTCCCAGCTCCCATTGTTTTCCCACTGTGCCTCTTCCTAACTTCTAAATAAATCCTTTGTCTTTCATGTTCATGTATTAACAAAGGTAGGATATAGGCAAGAATATGTTTGAGAATCTATTATTCGAGGTGCAGGAGATTTTTCCATGTTTGATTCTCAGACTAAAATGTGTAATTAGGCACTTCAAAGTACATATTTACTGCTTACTTTGTGGAAGAGTTTTACAAAAAAATGTTTTCCAGTTTCAAAGTGTTAATTTATAAACTACTAAGCCTTTTAAACAGCTTTGAGTAGATTTTCATTATATTAAAAATTAAGTGAAACAACATGTTTCAGGCCAAATTATGTATTTTATATGGAAATATATTCTCCCTCCTTATGTTTTGCTGAAAAAAATACACAAAAATATTTTTCCTAGCAAGATGAAATACTTTTTGGGTTGTGGAGCAGTTTAACAATTGAGTTCGGAAAACTAGTCATTAGCACAGCTCCAGAAAAGGGTTTCACAGGGACCTTCAAGGAAGGCTTTGTTTCCCAGGAGAGAACAGCAAGGGAGCCTGGATTGCCTGGCTGAGGCTCTGCTTGGGACAGAGAGCACAGCTCCAGGAGCCAGGAGGGTGCAAGAGTGGCAGAGCTGTAGTTTTCCTGTTGTGTTTGTTGTTGTTGTTGTTTTTATTTTCTTAAGAGCAGTTTCTAAGGCTCTAAGACTTATGCTCATATAGGAATTACTTTTTGCCTTTTGCATTGATGTTTTCAGTGTGTTTCAGTGCTTGCTGTGAGACTAAAAAGAGCAAAGTAAATAAAACCCCCTAAAGCCTGTAGCTTTGAAACAGCTTCTGGCACAGGGCTCCCACTGCTATTTGTGAGTGGGAGAAGGGCCTTGCCCCTGTTTTTGTCTGAGGGGACCATGTCTTTTCCATAACGTTTTGCACTTTTAAAAACTGCTATTCATACCTGTGTGCCTGTGTGTGCACACACTGGTGTGTGTGTGAGCCCCACTCAGCCTTGTAGTCTCTCTGGAGTGAGGCCCTCCACTACTGGGCTCGTGTGGCTGCGTGCCATCTTTTGAAATCCCTGTCTGAGGATATCAAGATGGCTTTCTTGGTTGGTTTGTGGTTTCTGGCCCATCTGACCCCAGAGAGAGGCCAACACTTCCTTGTGGCAATCCCTGGGCAAAGCGAGTGCTGACTCTGCAGTGGAGAGTGGCTGTCCCAGGGGGCAAACTGGTCCTGCTGTGCTGGAGAGGAGCACAGCCAGGGAGGGACTTCTGTCTTCCCTGACATGCTGACCCAGTGCCAGGTCTCAAGTCTGAGACTGGACTTGTCAGGCCTGCATGTTGCCTTCCTTGTGAAGATGTGGCAGTAAAGATCTTTGATACTAAGAGAGGCTTTTAGCAGAGGATTTGCTTTGCTGCCCCGTTGCCCTGTGCCTGCCATGCTGCACAGGTAGGGCTTGACAGAAGCTCAGAGCATCTGCTCCACAGGGATCTGCTAAGTTCGTGGGAGGAGAGGAAGGCTGAGAGAATGCTGTCAGCTCTGAAATGGAGCTCAGTGCTGTAGTAAGATAAAAGTTAAGGGTATGTTGTGCGTTGTAGCCTGCTGAGCTAAGGAGTTGTAACCAGAGGGAGATGTGAGGCATACTGTGAACACACATTTCAGGGGCATTGTAACCACCACTGAAAATCAACACCCTGCCACTACATCCACTTATTCACTCCACTGAAGGTGGAGGTGTCTGTACAAGGAGTTTTCTTGGCAAACACAGTGTCACAATAAAGGCTGTTGAGCTTTGGGAGGAATGTTTTTGTTGTTTTGTGTTTGTGGTGTGTTTTGTGTTTGTTCTTTTTTTTTTTTTTTTTTTGAGAGAGAGGCAGCAGCATTCTCTAAAGGAAATAATGTAGAATAAACTGGTTTGCTGTTTGGTTGAATGAAACAAACCACAGTGTATGAGCTTGGAGATGATTCAAATTGCTGCCTCAGAGCAAAATCTCCAAACAAAGTGCTATTCCATTTGACATGCTGGTTGTACTCTGTAATTTCTTTAAAAATATAATTGCTTAAAAATGATTGAATGGAAAGGCAGTGGCTTGGTTGGGATTGTCTCTCAAGCTGATTGAATAGGCATTTTGCCTTCCTGGAAAACCTAAAACCTTGTGCAGGCAGTAGGGGTGTTGAGAGTGAGAAGAAAGGAGAGGTGACTGAGATGAAGTCAACATAACATGAGTTGTATTCCTCAAATGGGAGAAAAGAGGCACGTAAAATTTGTAATGATTTCAGGTTTTTGAACTGTTTTGTCTCAACCAAATCAGTTTGTACTTCTGAAAAAAAATCTAGATTTTGAATAATCAAAATATGTTCACTATTTCATATTTCTCTCCTCCTTTTTGGGAGGGCTGCAATACCCATATAAAGTAGCAAACAATGTAGGATTTGGAGACTTTTTCTGTTTTAAACTAATTTAATTGGAATCTGGTTTTTGTGCCCACACCAATCTCATTGTGCTACTTAAAACACTTGGAGCTCCACGTGGAGGCTCAAAAAGGACTCCTTGATCTTCCTGAGGATGTTGTCATATGTGTTGATGCCATTTCAGGCAATCCCAGTCTGTTTGGCAAGGGACCGTGTGTGCCCTGGGCAGGGCAAGGTGGGTGCAGAGCACAGGGATTGGGGCACAGCTCCCCTGAGGCTGCACAGGGAGGGTGAGGAGTGGCCTTACTCTGGTTGTATTCCCCTGGCACGTTTCAGGTTCCATCCCTGGCTGTCTAAAATGATGGCACAGAGCTGGTGTTACTCACACAGCTCCTGAAATGCCTGAGGCTATGAAGTTCTCCACTGTGCCTTTGCAGGGTGCAGCACACCTTGGTGTTGCTGAAAGCCACTCAGCAGCTGCAATCACAGTCTCATTGAAAGGCTTCCCTGATAGTATGGAACATACTGAAATATATAAAGGAGAGCAGAAACAAAGGAATTCAAGTAATAGCATGAAATTGTTGGTCACAGTAATGAAATTAAAAATTTTGTTTGTAGCTGTCATTTTATTACCAGCTGCAACCATTTAAAGATGAACATCAGGGACAACTTTCTTACCTTGCTGCCTCTGGAGCTGCTGAGGATTTTCCTATTGACTCCATTGGAAACTGCCGTAACACCCTTGAAATGCTGAGTTTACGTGTGAAGGAGGTGTATAAAATCTTCATAATGCTGCAGTACACATCAGTGTATGCCACAAACCAGCTGCTCACTCAACAGAAGTTGCTTTCTTCCTTTGAAAAGGTTTGCAAAAGGTTAGGGAGGACAAGTGGTGTAAGTCCTTATGGCACAAAGGCAATTCATGTGAGGCTGAGCTGTTTCTACAGACCTTCATTAGGGGCATTGCCACAGCCCTCTCATGGGTATGATACAAACTGAGTTAAAACTGTAGCTTCTCAGAGAAACTAAGCATCAATATCCTGAGCTACTATAAGTTTTTCTTGTACCAGTTTCAAGGATTTATTTCTCTATCTATGGAGGACACCATTGCTTTAAACACAGGACAAATGCTAGGCTGGCCAGAAAATACAGCCATCCTCCAAGAAAAAAGTTACTTTTTCAATAACAAATTGACTTCGGAATTGATTATAAATCCAAAAGCAATTACTTACTTATGAACTTAAGTTAAAGCAGACTGCAGGGTAGTTTAGATTTAAATAGGTGGCAATACATATCCATTACTCTGTTCAATATGCTAATGGAAAAGGAGGTCATAATAATAAAGCATCTAATGAACAAAAAACGTTGAGAAACAGTATCTGATCTGTGTTTGGCTTTCTTAATTACAGGATAGCAGCAGTGAAGCACAGGCTTTCATCAGATAGTGTTTCATTTAGCAGAAAACTGAGAACTGGAACACCCATAGTGCTGGAAAGTTAGGCCAGGGTTCTGCAGGAGTAAAAAGCTGTACAAAGAAAAATACTTCATATGAGACCAGAGGTCACAGGAATTGTCACCTTTATGGGAGTTTGTTGCTGCAAAACTCAATAATCAAGTCCCCGGTGACGGCCCTGTGATCTTGCAAGGCTGACTTGCCAAATGAATACACAGTAATGAAGAATAATGGTACTACAAAAAGGTAATATCCTCTTCACACAGGAAAGGCCAGCAAATGGAGTTCCACCAAGAAAATCACAGGAATGACTGCAGTGGATTGGGAAGGATGATCTGCATGTTGTGATGTTGTCAGAATCTGCTCATATCCTGTGTATCATCCCTTGTATGTAAGGAGCCATCACATGGGTGGGATGGGTACAGCAAATATCACCAGGCAAAAAAGACTTTAGAAAAATACAAGGAAAGTCAGCCTTGCTAAAGGGGCAGGGTAAGTGAGGGTGTCAGAAATTTACACATTAAAACACCAGAAAACAGAAAGGATGTTATGACCCAAAATTGCTGAAGGATTTCTCCTTCTCCTCTTTGTACCTGATAATAAGAAGGGTTGTGGTTTTGATTTTGCTTTTAAAACGATTCCAGAGGAGAGCCAGAGCACTAATTGCATGAGACCTAATGTCTGTTGGGGGGGAAAGAGATAAAAACCATAATACCAAATAGAATGAAAGGATACACAGATGAATATGATATTTCAGGAAGAAGTTAGTACCGTTCAGAAGAAAAGTCGAGCCCCACAAATCCATTGAAGCTCTCTGAAAGAGTAGCTAAGCAGGTGGATAAGGTAAAGCCTGATGGTATAAAATCAATTTAGACTTTCAAAAAGGCATTTGACAAGGTCCCTTGTCAGTATTTTTAAAGAAACTTAGCCACAGTATATCTGTTAAAGGAATAAATAATCAGGTGTGAGATCAAGTTATTCAAGAAGACAGTGAGGGGGACCTGGATGTGGATATGAGATGAAATATCTCATGATACTGAGTGACTGGGTGATGAAATGTCAAATGTAAATAAAATGCAAAATAAATACACATGAGCAAGGATAATTTCTCAGTAGTGCTTGTTTCTGGTCTGAATATAGACACTAACAGGAAGTCTATAATTGATAGTTCAGAGAAAATGCCAGAGTTGTGCTCACAATAAATAGGAGTATTAAAAATTATTATGGTGGGAATAGAAAACAGACAGAAAAAATGCCATTTTAGCTCTGCATTTTAGCATTCTGCCATTTTAGCTTTGATAGACACATATTGATTAACATATGCAGCTCTGATGAAACGAATCAGAAAGAGGTAACTGGAAACGGTACAGGTGGAGGTAACCTGTGTGATAAAAGAGCGAGTATATTCCCCATGGAAGATTGCTACATTGACTCCAGCCTGGAGAAGAGGTTTGGGTTTGTAGCTGAGAGGTGGTCTGAGGCACAGTAGGGAAAACCTGGCCCTCAGGTGGTTCCCAAACATGTTCCAGGTGGTGGTGTGTACACAAAACAGACCGAGGGAAAGGGGGGATAGCTGGAAACTTGCCCACCCTGTCCAGTATTGCCTGTGAGTCAGTGCTTTGCAAAGGGCTGTTACAGGCTGAGGGGAGGGAGAGAAGTGTCAGAAGCAACAGGAAGGGATTGGATGAATGAAAAATGTCTTCAGACTTCCATGGCCAACTTCTTTAGTTGTTTAAATGATCAGCAGGAGGAGTGTGTCACATCTGTATATTGCAGCACTTGCAAAATGTGCTCATCTTTAGAAATGAACAAAAAAGGAAATTATTCAGCTTTGGGTTCTAGGGATTAGCTCTTTGTCTCCTCCTTCTGCCCCAGGTGAGTGCTGTGGGGAGTGAGGTACCAGTGTGAGTTTAAGGAAGTGGCAGCTTGGGGCAGCTATGCCTGTTTTTTTTCAAAAGAAAGGGAGATTTAGGAATTCTTGGAGGGCCCTGCAGACACATTAAATTTGATTTGCACAAGGAAACCTCATCTGCTTCCCCAGGAGTATCCTTGATTACATACAGCAGTTCTGAAATCCCAACAGTGAGAGGCAGGTTTCCTTTTTGGAGCCGTAGTTTCGATGTGTCTCTGATTCTGCTTCTTTTTCATGTGGTGAAAAGAAGGGCTCAACCCAGCAATAGTAGAGCTAAGATGGTTTTGTGCTGTGCCTTCTTATGCCTATTAAAGCTGAAAATGGGGTTTAAGGGAAAAAAGCATGAATTTTCCTTTCTCAGCATGAAGCTTTTTCTTTCATAACGGAGATGCAAGCCCCACTTCCCCATCATTTAAAGCAAGCAATGACCTCTTGTGCTTTGGAGTGCACGAGTACTCTTACAATGTTTGATTTTTCCTTGAAGAGGAATAGTGAAGAACATGGCTGCAGCTGAGACATACTAAACCTGCAGGTTCATGTTGCCATTGTGGGAAGGAAACAAAGCTGTCATCTGTTTATGTCACTTTTATGTCCTTGAACCAAAGCACAGTCCCAGTGTGCAGAAATCACAGCTGTGCAGGGCATATAGACACAGAGTTTTCAGAGCTGAATCCCTGTTCTGTAAGGGAAAGAATTTCTTAGACTATCTCTGTAGGTTTTTAACAAATTTGGACTGCTGTGCCTTGTGCCCATGTAGGTTCCTGCTGCTTACCTCGTGTTTTCTATCTCAGTGCATTGGTCAAACCACTTCTCTTGGTGTTTTTTGTTATGTCAGTGTAAGTTATACTTTTTGCTTCATTAAAACAGTACCATTCTCTCACAAACAAAATAATGCTTCTTAAGTGGGATAAAACCTTTCATGCCAGAATCCCATCTATGTGTTCTGCTTTGAAGACCCACCTTTGTCCCTTCTGCCCTGCTACTCCCTGCTCTCAGCAGGAACTGCTCTTCATGCTTCTCTCCATGGTGAAGGCCATTCAAAAACCTTGGCCCTGATGAGGCTGCTGAAGCTCTGGGGGTGTTTCCTGCAGTGCTGAGCATCAGTACAGTGTCCCATTGTACTTCCCTGTCAGTGTTTTTCCATCTGCTGTCCCATGTCTTATAGCATTTCTAGAGCAAAGTTTGGATAATAAAGGGAACTTCAGTCTGTGCCTTTATCTGCTGCTACAGTGGGGATGATACTGTGATGGTCACAGCGTGTGCCATGGGAAGGCTGCCTGGAGGCTCAGCTGTGTGAGTGACAGTGCTTTCCTAGAACATTTACGTGTGCTTAGTTAAATGCAACTTGTTAAAAGAAGACACTGATCTCTTCTCTGTGTGACCAGGGACAGCACCCAGGGAATGGCCTGAAGTTGTGTCAGAGGAGGTTGAGGTTGGATATTAGAAAGAGGTTCTTCCCCTAGAGGGTGGTTGGGCACTGAACAGGCTCCCCGGGGCAGTGGGCACAGCACTAAGTGACAGAGTTCAAGAACTGTTTGAATGATCCTCTGGGGCACAGGGTGTGACTCTTGGGGATGGTCCTGTGCAGGGCTAAGGGTTGGACTCAATGATCCTTATAGGTGCCTTCCAACTCAGCATATTCTGTGATTCTGTGAAATGAGGTGGATGTTTAAATGAGATTGAAATGGGTGATAAACTGTCCCCAATAAGGAACTTGAAAAGGATTGAGGAAAAACCACCCACCAGCCTGCAAGTTTCAGGTAGTCTGACATTCATTAAGCACAGACATCTGCTCTGCCATGAACACAAACATGGAAATGCATGGAAAACATGTGATAGTAAATAGTGGAACCACAGGCAGCCAAAACACACTTGCACTAGAAGTTTTCTGGATCAGGAGCTGTTGTTTCCTGCCATATCCTACCACCACATGGAACCAACATCTGCCACTGGACAAACAAAAACTGGAGATTTTTTTTGGCTACTGGAAATGTATGAAAATCTATGGAAATTCAATCTGGGAAGCACAAAATTAGATGTCTTTGCCAAGTTATTATTAGAATAACTGTATTAAACCAGTATTAGCATTGGGCTATGCCTTTCTGTGCTACTTATGTTGAACTGACCTTATTGCCCCCATAAATCCTGCTATGCTTGGAGGACTACAGAAGATGCCAGGAGGATTGGGCATGGTCTGTGCTATTTACCAAGAGTTTATCTTCAAAATCTGGTACAATGTAGTGACCCAGACTCATGGCCGTGTCAGTCTGGTTTTACCAGCATTTGGAGAAGGGGATGGACAGTAGGAAGCAGAGATTATCTGTCATTCTGTGATCCTGTTCATTCTTTGGCAGCATCAGATGATTTCCTGAGGTTCCTGTGTGTTATGGTTTAAGCTATGGCCTAAACCTTTCTAGAAAGGTTTCCAGGGAAGCTGAAAGCTTTATTGTGCCACTGCTTGAGAATTCAGTGGCTTCAATGTGCACAGCTGACAACCATCAATTATGAGAGAGGCTGATCATTGTGCTCGATGCTATGTATAAACCACCAGGCAGAATGTTGAATGAGAGAAAATGGTTATTTCTGGCTGAAGTTTAATAGCTTTGGAGTGGGGCAAGTTGTGTGTGTGTGTGTGTGTGTGTGTGAAGATTGTTAGTGATGACCAGCACACGGCTGAGTCTCCTTTGAGACACAACTGCTGTGTCACTGTGGGCTGCAACCCAGTGTAACTTCAGCCTGGAGAAAAGGGAAAAGTTTTTCCTCTCTGTTGTCCAGAAGATAGCTACATGTAGAATGGCAGTGGTTTTAGAAGCTTTTAAAACCTTTGGTATGGATTTTTCCTGACCTCTTATGGAATAACTTTCTTGTGAACTGTCTTCACTATACTGAAAAGCTCATGACTTGCCTAATAATGAAATATCTGAAAAAGAATAGAGCATTATTATGCCCTAACCCTTATAGATGTACAAGGAGCATTGGGAGCTGCTCTGCTTCAGCTGACTTTTGAATTATTAAGACCAATTGTTGTTTTTGTTGCTTTACTATGAACAATGCTAAAGTAAAAATTTAAAGATGGTGCTTGAAAGTATGTGATGTTCACCTACAGATGGAATATTTCTGTAAGTAAAAATCTGTAGCATATGCAGAATTGTGAGGCAAAGTGTTCTGAGGTTTACAGGAAACATCCAGGAGAGTATAGAGGTGGGTGAGGGCCAGGCTGCAGGGAATCAGCACTTAACCTGCCTGCTAAGAATTCTAGAATTCAACCCATTTCAGTGTTAAATATCTTAGGCCTACTTTGCATAGGTAGCTCCCACATTAATGAGCCCTAATATTACTCTTAGGGATTGATATCTTGGTGATATTTAGAATAGGTCAAATTTCTCAGTTTGCCTCTTTCTAATGATTAAACACTTTGGGCACAGAACTCTGAATTTGTGAGATGAGATCTTAGTGTTCTCAATACTCTAGCAAACCTGTAACTTGAAGATCGAATTCTGAATGGTATTTTAAATAAGTGAGAAGCTATTTCAGTACAATTCTTTAACACTATGTACTGATGGGGTTTTTTCTATTTCTCCAGGTGTTTGTGGAGGTGTGAATAATACCATCTTTTACAGCAGGTAGTTAGGAGGAGTCCCTTCTCTCTTGTACTCAGTGAGGCAGACGTGTGTTTTAGCTTTCCTAAATTCTGAGATTGGAACTCTGTCCTGAAGATTTAAGATTTTTTGTTTTGTCTAGAATAGGTTCTGCATTAGAGTATTTCTCTCAGACTGCTGTAATAACTCACTTGTAAGAAGTAAGTAGTCATGTCTGAATCAATGAGAGAAGACAAATATGTCCATTAGCTGATAATATTTTGATGAATCCTGAAATCTAGAGGCACTGCAGACCAGAGCAAGTAGAGATTTCATAGTCTTGAACAGTCCAATGGCTCCTCAGGCCCCAGCATTCCATTTTGTATGTTATTCCTGGGGAGCTGCCCCGAGGAGCTATTCCAGTCCCAGATGTAATCAGTGTCTTTACAGACCTTTTTGCTGGACAATCCAGTCTTTGGCTGCTGGTGATGACTTCAATAAGTGCCTGATTCAGTTGTCTCTGCCCATTTAGTGTCTGTCAGGTGAGCTGCATTCAGCTTTAGAGAGGTTTCATCTTCCCTTCTGTAATTCTTGCTCTTTGTTGAAATTGCTTCAATAACACAGTTATAGAAAGTGTCAAAATAGGAGCTTTACAGAGCAAAAAGGGAGAGGGATTAATTTATTTTACTATAAAATAATCAGAATTGTATAGGGCAAAAGGAATATCATTTTCTTGTTCTCCTTCTAAACAGCGCACAGGCAGATTTTTGGGAAAGTAATAAAGATGGTTCACATAGTTGATAAAAATCTGTCACTCAGGGTGCAAGAAAAATTGTGGTGAATTGGAATTACAGTATTCAGCTCACACATAAATTATGGACAAGTGTTTAGAGTCTAATTAGAAATTTTAAAATACTTGCTTTAAATTTCCTTTATTCAAACTTTCATGCCTAAATAAAGGACTGCGAAATACAATAAGGCTCAAAAGTGAGCTTTTTGTGAAGAAGCCATATTTCAAAACAAATCTTGCTGTCTTATGTGTATCCCTTTTGGAACTAAATTGTTGCAGTGCTTCCAATCTGTCTTTATTTGCCCTTTTCTAGACAGCCTGCAGCTCCCCATGGCCTTCAGTTTACTCATTTTTATGCAGTATTACAGCAAAGGAATCTCCAGTGAAAGAGAGCAAGTGCTTTGCCTGTGCCCCCTCTCAGTGCTCTCCAGGTGAGACACTTTCTCCACTTGTTGGGTGTCTCTCCTGGTCTCTGAATGTGTAGCAGTGGCAGAGAATGGCCTGATAAACCACACACCCTGTTTTCTCAGCACACTTAGATGTAACTTGGCAGATGTCAATGACTTGCAAGGCTCAATCTCCAGTATTTCTCATATGTTACTGACAGTCCATCTTCTCTTTGAGCCTGTTGGCCAAGTGCAGAGGCCAAGGTGCTGTCGAATAGCTCAGCCCCATTTGGGAGAGCTGTCAGTGGGTCCCCACCTCCCTGACCAGCAGGGCTGTATTGGCTGAGGGCTGGAGCTGTAAACTCAGCCATTTGGGGGTTTTTGGTCTATGCTTGGGTGACTAATATGTAATTCTTGTGGAGCCAAAATAGATTTTGGTCTTTTGCTTTCCTCTCTGGCCTGAAGAGAGTGGAGTGCATCCTGAGAAACTCCTGTATCCCTTGGTTAATCCCTTGCTACTGTGTGTGTACATACCTGGGCAGATGGAGAGCCAGCTGTGTGTGGCCTGGGTCCTGCCCTGCCTCCCAAGGGGATGCCACCCCCTCCCTGCTGAACAAGGGACTTGCTGGGAGTCTGAACACCTTCAGTCGATGTGCTGCATGGAGGTGACACCCTGGTATCGTGTTCAAAATAGATCTGGGTAGAACTAACCTTTCAGTTGGTTGAACCCACATTCAGTAACAGCATCAGGTCAGCTTTTGACTGTCTGTGAAGGTGAACAGTTTGCTGACCTGAGAAAAGGAGCTCTCTTTTATTTTACATACCTTAAAATCTCAGCCATCAATATAAAGAATGGAAAAAACATGAGGACTTTAAAATATGAAAAAGAATGTGACTCTAAGGTTATAATGTTTGAAAATAATGAATTATATTGGTGAATAATGAACTGTAATCAAGTTTGTTTCTATGAGCTTTGGGACTGAGCTGGTATCTGTCTGTGCATGGAAAAGCTCCTGTTATTCAAGATGTTTTATATAGCTCAGAAAGAATCAAATAGTTTGGGTTTTTCTCAGAAAAATAGATAATGCAAGTATTTATTGTAAGCTTTTCTTTTTAGGTTCATCAAACCCCTAACCCATCTATAATTTCCACAGGTATGTGATTTGCAGAGTTAGTTTGATGTTTGGTTTTGAATTTTACTGTTTCCTGACACTGAATTACTTAGCTTAGTAACATCTACAATTTATTGTGTAGCTTTGGATGTGTTAATAGATTTATGCCAAGCATTGTGAAAGCAAGAGAATAGTTGCATTCTTTATGCTAGTCAGAATGTTAATAAGTTTATATACATGTTTTAAAATGAATTTTGTGTGCAATGAAAATAGTGGTTCCAGTTTCTTTTTCATCTTTTTGTATCACTTTTTTTTTTATAATTCTGTGCAATTATTTCCTAACATGCTGTATGTAATTACAGGTAATTACCTGTATGAAAAAATAGTATTTGCAGCTGTAATTTCATGGCATTAAAAAAAAGAAAAGGAGTGGAGAAAAGAAGCACAGCCTTTTGTGTTAGAGGGGGACTAAAGCTTGGCATAGGGCATTGGGGATAATTTCTTAGTCCTTGCATTTTAAAATGTACACAGAACATGTGTAGGAGAAGTGGTGACTGATACACATTCCCTGGACCAGAAGACTGATGTTCCTCAGTTTTAACTGTGTCCCCAGAGTGATGCAGGAAAACACCCTGTTCTGTCAGTGAGGACATTGTTCTTGAGCTGGGCAAAGGGCAAGAAGAAATTTTTTATGTATAAAATTTTGAAGTGAATTATGAGCATTGTGATTGCAAAAGTTAAGGCTTAAATTATTAAAAAACTATTCAAAGATAAGCCACTTGCACAAAGCACTCACTGTATCTGTGAACCTGTCTGGAGTCATCCTCCTGCATAATGAACATTTTGGAGGGAAGAATCAGAAAGTGAAACAAGTATCTCCTGGTATCTAAACATAATGAAGACACTGGGAAGCAGCATTGCTTTGGGTAGGGAGAGATTTTGCTATTTGGAATTGTTTGTTCCTTATTTGTGATCCTTTGGAATGGCTTTCATAACAGTGAAAAATCCATCTCTCGTGTTTTTAGAGCATACTTTGTATGAAGTTTTCTTTGGCCAACTGGACATGTAAGAGTGTGTCTAAGAACATCAATTATACTGACAGAAAGTAAGGAACTTATGGGCTTGTTGTAACAATATGCAATTTTAAATAAAACAGTGCAGTATTAAGTGAATCCAGGAGAGGATAAGCAGAAATTACATTCTATCTAATATGAATTGAGGATAAGTGAACAAATAGAAGAAATTTTATATGTCCTGCAAAATTCTCATCATGCCAACAGCACAAAATATAGATTCTGTTCTGTGCTATCATTCCATTTATAGTTTATGTTTTCAGCCTCTGGGATCGTCAAATGTAGGAATGCCAATAATTACAGGGCATTTGTAGATCTTAGTGAATCAGCCATGGATTACTGAGGTTGCCCTTGGAAGGGGAGAAATCCATGAGGAGACAATTATGAGAATTTCTTAGGGCTGAGATATGCACCGCTGTGTTGGTGAGAATCCTGACAAACTCAGTGCACTTTTTCCTGAACCCAAGATCTATGACATCACTCAGAGAACACTATGGGGTTTCTTTTTGGTTTTGGTTTGGATTGGGGTTTTTTTAGGATGATCAAATATCCTATAATACATCAATTTCCACTTTGAAAGAGTTTTATGCAAATGTTGACAGTCACTTTGCCTCCTGGAATGACATGAAGCACCTTGGCTCTGTTTTGTAAACTCTGGGAGATGAAGGAGATGCTTTGTCTATGTCTTTATTACACTTTTCTTCCAAGGGGTCCTCTGGGTGTTGAGGAGTGTTTTAGTAGCCCTGGATGTACATGTGGTAGCACATGAGAGTTCGGACAGGGCAGGGAAAAACAATACTCCACACTGAAAGGATGACATATTCATTTCTTCCCCTTTAAATCAAAGGGAGCCCCAATTCCCAGTCTCAGAAATATGGGATTGTATATTTATTTCTTAAGCATCTTTAAGTTAACAAACCACTTGGGCATGCTTAGAGCAGCATATGTGCTTTATTGCCTTTCTGAGGCAGACCCAAGCTTTTTAAATATGGATCATGCTATTCCATTTGGTTTAAATATGCATGCTGATCTGAAAAACCTTTGGTTTTCCTAGATATTCTTGTGAATAAAATATTTACAAAATACATAACAGAAAAGTTAGTAAATGCTCAACAAAAAATAACTACCTGACTTTGTGTTTGTTTAACCCCAGTACTGTTTGATGCCATTTTAATTGTACTTGTACAGCCTGAGTTATTACTGTAGTAACAAATATCTGCAATAACTAATGTAGGCCCTTAGCTTAAATATCATCAGTCAATGGGGATAGACTCTTAAGAGGAAGCCTTAGCAGTATCATTGTACATCTGTTTTATATATAGACTATGGGTATAATGGCTTTTGCATGTGTCTTCAGATGTGGTTTTTGGTGCTGAGTGAGAAAGGTACTACCCCCAGAGCCTTTCTCTCTACTTTTAGAAAAATGGAATTTCTCTTTCATCTTCCACCAGAATTCTTCAACTTAATGTGTCATTTTCCTTTCTTTTAAAAAATAGCTATGTCAGATTTTCTGCCTCCTGCACATTTATGTAAAGCTTTTTTCCCTGGTGCTTTATGTAATTGATAGTATGTATAGAATTTATGGTATTGAATTCTGGAAAATACTATCCAGTAACTAAAGAGAAGTTTCCACAACATTTACTTGATGATCTTCAGAGTGAGGATTTTGACAAATATGAACTTTCATCTTGGTAACACCCTGCTTTTCTTTGAAAGCATGAGAGGTGCATCAGGGATTTGGGAGACCTGCCTATGGCATGGGCTTGACAGTTCAGAGGCACCTGTGGTGTCAAGCTGTTCCCTGCTGGCTTTCCTTCCTCAGAAGGGTTCTGCCTTCCATATGGGAAACAACCCATCAGGAGGCCTGGGCAGTGCCAGTCCTCGTGACACTTCAGTTTGGTGACAAATAGACCCAAATTCTGAGACCTACTCATCCTGCCCAGAGCTGCACACACCTGGAGAGTGTGGGCACCTTGGTGTGGTTGGTTTATTTACGCAAGTGCTTTGTGGCTCTTCAAAGTCACTGAGAGCACTCTCAAGGAGGAGAATAGATGAGATCCAGCAAAGCCAAGGGTTAGGTTTTATATTGGGAAAAACGAGAGTAAACCAAGTTCTGTTTAGCACGAAATTTCTTTCCAGTTCCCTCCTCTGTTTTTCAGTGCAGCTGGGAAGCTGATGATTGTAGTCTCATTTCCCACCTGGCTCCTCTGAGTCACATTCTGTTCCTTAACTAATGCCTTTCTTCTTCCTGAAGTGTCCTCACTTCAAACCACAATGTTTTCAAGAGTATTTATACCATTTTTATGAGCCATATGTTATAAAAATACGTTTGTACCTAGCCACAGAAACATTTGTTCACAGTTTCTCCATTTCATAGTTCTGATAGATAAGGAATTATTAATATAGACAGAACTGTTATTTATAGGGTTTTTTCAAACCATCCTGTTTTGATTCTAGCATCTAATATTTCCAATGCTTGTGCTGTCCTACAAGATGCTCTCTAGAGTGCTTGTGTGTATCTTGAGGTTTGAAACACATGCCTCCTTTGTGTGCTCTTTGCTCCACATGCCAAATAGCTCAGCAGGTGTGTTAAAAAGGGATGAAATTGCAGGTCTCATCAGTTGTAGTTTTGGCCCAAAACACAAGCAGAGTAAATGCGTGTCTCTGTGGTTCAAAAACCTTAAAGCCATTACTGCACAAGAGCTCTAGGGATTTGATGGATTTGTATTTCCCAAATGGGGGTTTTCTCCAGCAGGTAGCAGAGTTTTGGAAGACTTATTTAATACTATCAGTGTAAATGTGAACATTTTAAATAATATTTCAAGTTCTTATGGCAACTCTTACCTCTTTTTGATGGTTCTAAATAGCTTCAGTCCTGAGACCAAGATCCTTTTTGCAAGACACTTTGCAAGTCCCTTGGAAAAACAGACTTGGCCCCATGAAGTTTCCAAAGTTAGGAGCTACCCTAGAGCTCGCTCCATGCTGGATGTGATCTGTGGCATGGTTTTAATTGTGGATTTTAGATTTTTCTAATCATGGGAATCCCCTCGCCCTCCTGCTTTCCCCAAACATCTCTTGCCACTTTTATTCCTCCAGGTTGTGTGTGGGAAAACTGGCATTGGCAAGGTTTGTGATCCAGGGCTGTAATTACAGCCATAAACCTCAGCTGCCATGAGCCACGGAGCTTTCTCTGAGCCCTTTCCACAGGCTGTGCTGAGATGGAACACACTTGGCAAATTTGTCACTGGCTCCTAACCTTCTGTCCTCCTTTGTAAATGGCAACTGTCTGCGATGCTTATTTTTTTATGTCTCTATTTTTTCGTGCACGAAACAAGTAAACAAGAAGGAAGGAAACAGCATTCATGAAAAACAGGAGTGGTAACCTTGGAGACAGCAAACGAGGGGTGCAGAGCTGTTAATTTATTTTCAAGCTGAAGTGCTGTAACAGCCTGTTCATACTTCCTGTAGAATGCAGCCTTCTGCATTTCAGGAACAATGGAACAGTCAGTGTCCCTGTCCCCCGTGCTGAGCACAGTGCACCCCTGGGAGAGCAGCGAGTGACACTGTGGGGGATGAGATCAGCTGCTCTCCATGCCCAGTGCCCCATCAGGTGGTGACACAGGCTGTGGGCTTTCACTTCCCTTTGGATGTGGGTTTAACCTGAGGATGCAGACTAGCACCTCATACCCAAGGCATGTTTTCAGTTTGAAATGTGAGTCTGTGTTGCTGTAGGGAAGAGAGATATGTGCTATCCTGCTGCTTTCTAAAAACAGGGAACTGCTGCCAGTCATTTTTGCACAGCATAACAGACCTATCTATATGTCTGTTAGTATCAAGAAGAGAACAATTATGCTTTTTTATGATTATTTCATAATGAAATGCTAATTGCTTTTAGTTGCTTCTTACAGTGCCTGGCATATTTGGAGTTGGAAGTAGTGTTTCTGATATTTCCATGGTAAAAAAAGAAGGTTTGGACTCTGTACTCCTCTAACTATAGCCAGTTGTGAGTTGTTAATAGGAGCAGTGTCCTAGCTAATATGTAATAAAATTAATTAAAGTTCTTGAAATCTGCAACAGAACAAATATTGTGCAATTGAAACAAAATTACATGTCTGTGCTTCTACACTGGTTATGATACAGAAGCCATGTCCTTGCTACACCAGAGGGGCTTTTTGTACATTAATGTATCTACATTTGCTCCCACACTTGTGGCTTTGGATGCAGAACAGACCTTTGTAGGTACAGTGCATGGACATGGCCAGTGGCAGAGAGGGAGATTTGGTAGCTGGACTGGCAGAGAGGGCATTGCTTCTCAGTGTTGCCCATGTGTGTGCTGGGAGGGGATGTGGCAAGTGCAAAGAGCTGTGCCCAAAGTGCAGGCACTGTTTAGTCTCACCAGGGCTGAGCTGTCACTGGTGCTCACAGGGCTTTCACCCCATTATCCAGTCTGAGATCCAGTTCTTGACTCATAACATCACTCAGAGGTCCCGTACATCCTATCTGAGTGCCCATAACCTCATCTGAGCTCTCTTCTCCAGGTAGTCTGTGGCACTGCACACCTCTGGCACTTGGCTTGGAGCCTACAGAAAAGGCAAGGTCTTAACAGCGGGAAGAGAATCTTTATTTTTTATTTGTTTTTCTTGTTATGATTTCCCACTTAATCCCATTTTTCAGAAAATCTAATGTCATTATTGACTGGAATCAGAATTTCTCTTTGTTCTCTTATGGCTTTCCGCATATTATTAACAAAAACTGCATAGGAAAAAAATTCTTTATTTCCCACTCAAAACTACAAAGAACATGAAAAACCAAACAACTGTTTTCCTAATTCTCTCTTTCTGTGACTGTTATGCAAAAATGTCTAGGTTTGACTTGTCCCCTTTCCATCCCACTTCATAATTCCTTTTAGAAGTTTTCCTTTGTTGTTCAGCTCCATCTTTATATAAACTAAAAATTAATAGGTTCTTTTTGACTCATTTAATTCTAGTGCCATCTGGAATTGTATCAATTGTGCTGTTTCTCCATCCTTGTAGACAGCAGCCTATACTGCTTTTCACATTTTCAGGCTATGATCCAATTTGCAAACGCTTCAATGATTTTCTCTCTACGTACATGTTTGAGGATTACAAGGAAATCTGGAGGCAGCTTTTGAAGGGACTTTTTACCACACAGAGAAACTCAGCCTGGCAGTTTAATTTTAATTGATGGTCAAATGAGCTAGAAAGTAAACTACCCAAAAGCCTAATGGAGGCAATGTTTCTTTTTTAAATGCTAATGCAAGAGTGAAATTGAACTCACTGTAAAGAACTAGGCTTGTTTATAGTACAAAATTCCGCCATAAAAACAAAAAAAAACCTTTCTTTTCCTCTTGCATCCTGGTGTGTGTTCTCAGAGAGAGGATTTAGAAATATAGTCAAGTCAACAGAAAAAATCACCCAAATGCTGATGAGGGCTCTCACACTGTATCTTCCCTTCTGCATCTGTTTACACAGATCTTCATTAAGGGACAATGCATTTACCTCCAAGGGCTTTCCTGTGTCATTTCCCTCCAATTCATCTTCCCCTGTCAGCCTGGCACTTGAGAATAAGTCCTAAGAATAAAGTGGAAGGTTTCATCTCTGCCCATTTCTTTTTTCAATTTCTAGCCTAGCATTTGAAAACTGGAAAATGTAGGCACCGAAGCATTAGTGTTACAAAAATATCCTTTACTATATGCATGTTTACAGGTTTCTTCTTGTCTGTGGAAAATAAGGGCGCTGCTCTCCTGTAAGTGATCTTGTGTAAAAATATCGCAGGCACTGGGGTAAATCTTTCTCCAGAGGTGGTGGCCCTGGAATGAAGGTCCTAAAATTGTTTTGTAGCATTTGTTTGTAGAAACAGTTGGGTTGTCTCAGAAATGAACACTGTGTTGCAGTTCTTCCAGAAGTTAAGGAGTAAATAATCATCTCTGATGATGAAAGTGGGCAGACAAATGGTGGGGTATCTTTGGGACCTTGGCACTGGTCTGTAACCTTCAGGTAAAGACACAGGAAAACCCTGTAGAAAGATTTAGGCACACAGCTGAGGCCAGGATGTGATCATGGTGGAATCTGGGCCAGGGGGACAGCGAGAGAAAAAGGGTGGCGTTCAGTTCAGCTGTGTTTAGTCTCAGTTACACACAGGCTGCTACAAAATGAACCTGGTGGCTTGTTGGCAAGCCATGGACACCGCAGTGATTGAGCCTTTGTGGTGCTCCCCACACAGAAACACAGATAGTCCCTCTCCTGCTGTGCAATGGGAGTGTTACACAGGCTGGGCTGCTCAAGATGTTTGAGACACACAAGGGAAGAACAGTAAAAACAGGGATGCAGTTTATATTTTACTGTATTTTTAGCATTCTATGATGTTTTCCTCTGTGGTTATGAAACTTTTTTTGAACGACATTGACAAACCCACCCTCCCACCATCCCCCTCTCCCCAAAAGAAGAAGCTGAGATTCATTTCCAGTTCTGACTCAGCCAAACTTAACTAGCCAATGGTTTTTCAGTTTCTGCTGGTGAAAACATACACTCAAATGGCAGTAAAAAGCTTTTAACTGTAAAGCTGTAAATGCTGTTGAAAATAGGAGTGTAGGAGACTTTTATGCATGTTTAAAAAAACCCCATGGCAATTATAATTATATTTATATTATATATATTTATTTATATAATTATAATTATACAGTAATTATAACTATGGACATGGGAGATGATCTGGTTTTATACTTTTATATAGAAACAAAACCCACTTCAGAGTGATACCTGTGCTTTTAGTGCTCAAGAGCAGAAACCTTTCTCCCTGGAGCCTCACATCTTTTTGAGTGAAATCAACAGCAACATTGCAGTTAATTGTAGAAATGCAATACCAAATTTATACAGCATTTAACTGCATGTTTAAGGGATGTAAGACTTTTAAACCATAACATAAAGAGATAGTTAGAAATCATAAAATATAACCACTCATCACTGTACATTCCTTCCAAGTAATGACAATTGTTGATAAATGTGCAGAATAAATTATGAAATCTCATGATAGCGTTAAAAACGCAGAGTTGTAGCACTAGGATTTTCTTCCTGGTGTCTGTGTTCTACTAGTGGGTTACCAAAAAACAACAACAGAAGGGATATGAGTTGCAGTAGATATAAAGGCACATGTAGAAGAACCAGCTATTGCAGCATGAGAAGGATGTATTATATATAAATATTCATCACATAAAAACATACCAAAATTCAGAGGTAGAACAAAATATGATCCATATGAACAAATTTTATAGTAGTGTAAATTCTTTTCAGAGGTAATGGAAATGTTTAAGGCATACATATATAAGCACTTATCATCCAATAACTACTGATAGATAAAAGTTTGATCCCCAAACAAAGTTTCACGGCATCAAAAGATGGGATAATAAAATAACAGACACAGGTCATAAAAGATATAAAACTCTAAACCAATGTTGAAGCTAAAAAACAGTGTAATGTTTGGATTTATGGCTTTCTGGAGAGACAGAGTGAGAAACACAGGAGGAAGAGCAGGATGTCCAAAGGGGCCCATGGGGTGGTGTAAGGCTGTGGGTCATTACTACGTGCAGGTTAATGCTAAATGGACTGTTTTGAAAAGGGAATCCTTGCACAATAATAACAAAGAATGAAAAGTAAACCAACCCAAAAAGACATCATTGAAGGAGGGATGTTTGATCAGGGATAGGTTCAGTAAAAAAACCCCTTGGAATTCTAGAAGAATTAATATGCTATTAAAGAACTTATAAAACATCAGGGAAGTGCTGCTTCCAAGCAGTCTCTGTGCTCCAAGGATATGCTGTGAACTGTGTTCATAAGCACAAATGGAATTTTCACAGGCAAGTCAAAGCATGCAACTCTGTCCAGCTTATGAAACAGGATTCAGACTGCTATGAATCCATGTTTTTGGAAGACCATGCTGGATAGTGCTTTTAGGAGAAAAAAGGAAATTATGAAAGCATTCATTTTTCTGTAGTAAAGAAGTATCCTAAATTTTTTGGATAAAATATGCCTTTCCATTATAAAGCTATTAAATTGACCTGAGTATCTCTATTATCACAGACAAACTGCACAGAACTCAGAATGAGCATGTGTGAGTTCTTGAGACACAGTTTGGAAGAGAGATTTACTGAAATAACTCATCCAAATGTGTGTATTTCTGAATAGCACAAATGACAGGAAAAGCAGAACCGCCTTTCAAGTGACACTCTTCCCGCTGCTATTTGGCACTCCAAACTGCAAAAGCATTTGGGTTGGTTTAAAATGTCTTTAGATAGAAATTACCTTAATAGCCTACTTATTCTGTCAATTTTTAGTTCTGGATGTACCCCCTGTGTGGGTTTGCAAAGAGTTATCAATGTATGATCATACTTGCAACAATAATAATCTGAGCGCTTGTTGTGAAGGGCTTGGAAGTTGTTTTAGTTGGATGAAGATTCCAAATTGGCTGTTGCAAAGCTCAGAGTCTTGGGCAGAACCAAACTGCTGTTTCCATGAGGAGATGCCAAATGGGCTGTGTGGGTTCTCATGTACTCCTGGGAGTACAAATGGTGTGTAGGTGTCGTGGTTTCCTTCAGCAACACAGACACTCTGATGGGGTTTCAGAAGCTGGTTTATAAAATGCTGCTAATTTCAGTTCATTGTGCTGTTCCTGAAGAGCAGGAATCCTGAGGGGCTCTCTGGAAAGCACAGCAAAAAGCTGCCAACTGAGCCTTTTTTACTGAGAAATGAAAATGTAGGAGAATCAAGGCAAACTCTCAAGTCTCATCTTGGTGAGCACTAGAAAATCTTCAGGTAATTAGGTCTGAGCCTGCTTTTGGTTGTTGCAATGGCTTTTGTTTAAACAGAACCATATAAAAAGAAATACTGTTACTCTGCTCAAGATCCATCCTCCTATTCATAGTTGGCTTTTCTAGATTGAGTTTTGATAGAGCACATTAAAAGCTCTTTGTCATTTTATTAAAAACAAGTAATCAAAATACTTAAAATGCTGACACGACCAGGGAAATCTGAAGTAGCCCTTATTTCCCCTGATAAAATATACCCAAAACCAAAAGTGACAGCAACTAAGAGAACAGCATGAAGCTGAGTCAGGGAAGGTTTAGGCTGGTTATCAGAAAAACATTCTTCCCGCAGAGGGTGGTCGGGCACTGAACAGGCTTCCCAGGGCAGTGGGCACAGCAGCAAGGCTGGCAGAGCTCCAGGAGTGTTTGTACAACGCTCTCAGACTCATAGTGTGACTCTTGGGGTGTCCTGCACGGGGCAAGGAGTTGGACTCGATGATCCTGATGGATCCCTTTCAACTTATGGTATTCTATGAAAAGGATATCCTCAACAAATTGCCTCACAATAGGCTTTACTGGTTTAGCAATACTGTGACTTTATCTCTTTTCTATTAACTATTTTTTCCCTCAAATTCCTTTGATATGTTTGTTATGATATATGGTAGGTCACTGCTACCGAAATCTCTGTGGAGCTTGTAGGGAAGTTCAGACCTGTAGAGACTCTCTGATCAAATAAGGTCACACCAGCAGTTATGATGCTGACTGAATGCACTTTTTACATTCTCATCCACATCTCAAGTGTTGTATCAGAAGCTGCTTCAAGAGAGCAGGAGGACAGAAGTTCTTCTGGAAACTTTTGTACTGCATGTCTACAGGACGGAAAGAAATCTTTTTAAAGCAACATCAGAACTAAAAATCACTAGTTTTTACTGTCAATTTTTTATTGTCTTTAGTGAACATTTTCAAGAGATGATTTCACTGACCTCTTGTAACATCTTATTTCTGCTCAAGAAGCTGATGTATAAGAAACAGATTTATCTGTTGGACAACTGTAATTCTTAAGTCAGCATGTTCTGTTCAGTTTTGCTAAGTGAGAAGAACCTTAAAGACTCTCCCTACTTGCTTTTTTTGTTCATAGTATTAGGATGGGCCTGAAATAAAGGCAGGTTTCCTCTCTTTTGAGCGTCAAATCAAGATGAAAACCCACTTGCTCATCTTGTAGACAATGCTCACATCTTAGGTCTCAAAAATGGAGACTGATACTAATGGTATATCACTCTTTAGGCGACTGTTCTGGCTGCTGTTGTAGGTGCCATACAGGGTTGGAACAAAAATTAGGTTTCAGCCCCATAGGCTATGAAAGTTCTCTGCAAATTACAAACCAGTAGTTTGAAACAGAATGGAGTACAGCATGTCCAATGGGCCAAGCAAAACTCAAGCCAAACTGCTGCCAGGTAATCACTGTAATTTATAAATATGTATTCTACAGATAGAGGCACCAGCTGGCTGTGTTGAACAGCTACTGCACAGAGCATGCTTTAGACTGGTCCCACCATTGTTCTTTAGTGGTAGGACAGAGGTCCAAGAGGTTGGAAGACTCACAGCAAACTGAAAATATTTTAGGTAAACTAATCAGCATTGTTTTCCTTCTTCACAAGTGCCATGCTAGATGCAATACCTTTATTTTTATGTTTAGACATTGAAGTTGTAACTTTTAAGTGCTCCAGTGAACCATCCCATGTGGTCTTGCTACACTGAGGAATGGCAAAGCTTCTGTAGGAGCCTTGAGTCCAGAAATGTTTGACCATTGCCATCAGCATCCCAGCACACTCTGCCTCCTCCAGAGTAGAAAATAATGCTTCTTGCTCCCTTCAGTGGAGTCATAAAGAATAAAGGAAGTGCATTCATGGGACTTCTTGAACTGCTGAACATATTGCCAGGGAGTAGCTTGTCTCTAAACCGGTGGGAAATATCCAGCACAAACAGATGGCCCATCTTCATTCAGCTCTATGCTGTGCAGCACACAACAGTTTTCTCTCTTTTCTTTTTACAACATTCTCATTTCAGTCAGATTAGTGATGGGGCTGTGCATAGCAGCCAGTGACTGCCTGGGCACTGCCTGGCCATCTTCTGCCAGAACTACCTGGCCTGTTGCTTTAGATGCAGAGATTCATTCTTCCCCTCCTTTGCTAGACCACACAAAAACATCTTCTGCCAATGTTACTGTGCTGGGATTTGGCTTGTGAGAGCACTTCCAAGGAATAAAGGATGCAGAGTGCATTGTTAGCCTCTAGCTATTTCCATGGTCATTCCTGAGGACAGAATTAACCTTCCTGATTGCCTTGCAAGAGGATACACATGTTTGATCAGGTGCTGTGCAGGGTTTTACCCCAGATACGGTTCCATGAAACAGTGTGAATGCAGCAGCTCATTGTGAGTGCAAATCTGTGTGCACTGCTGAGGTTTACACACTCACACTCCTTCACTAAAGAGCACCGCAAACATTTCATCTTTGCTTCTTCCCTTCCCATCCTTCCCTTTCTGGGACCAGCACAGTGGCATGACTGCAGTGGGATTTTAGAGGTTTGCTGTGCTGTGTAGTATTGATGTACCAGAGTGGACCAAGTCTGTGTGTGGGCAACCAAAAATGCACAGCAGCTGGTTCACCTTACAGGCCACAGAGCTCCCATGGGAAAAGGAGAGGCACAGCTCAGTTTCTGCCTGTCTCCTCTCTCAGATGCAGTCTCAGGGCCTTGCCATCACACCCTACCTGCTCCTTCTACCTGGTATCTTTTTTTTTTCAAAACAATTTTCAATTTTTTTCCATGCCAGGAAAAACAACCAACAAAACTTCCTGCAAACTGAAGAAGGAAGATGATTGCAGCTGGATATGGTCCTTAATTTGTTGTAAATCAATCAGTTGTTGGCTACATGAACATCTTTAGTTTCTGTTGCTTACAGCACAGGCTGACAGTTAACCTCTTAAAGACTTTCAAGGAAAACTCAGCTGAAGAAATCTTTGCTTACACCAGACTTAAAAATGTCCAGGGGTTTTTATGTAGTGTTTTTATTGGTGGCTTTTTTGGCATAATGTATTGTATTTCCTCCCTGTGGTCTTTAAATTACCTGGTCATCAAGAAGGCATTTACATTCCTGTTAAAGTAAGTGCACTCAGAGGTGCCAACAGAAAATTATGCATAAGGAAATAGTTTATGTACACAGGTTGCAATCTAATAAAAAACCAGTCATTTCATGTTCCCAGGTTTGTGAATATTTATCATCATAAGCAAGTAGCAGAGAGAGGCTGGGCTGAGGAAATAGGGGATAGTGGAGGAAATCATTGTAACCAGTACAAGACAAATCTCCTCAGTGAAAGCAGGTTCTTTCAAAATCCCAGCTAAAAGCTGCTGACAGTTTCCTTTTGTCTCTAAGTGGCCCTGACCTAAACTAGCCCCGTAAATTAAGGTGCTCAAGAACAGTATGTAACAGAAGAGACATTCTGCCAGCTCCTTGCTAGTACCCAGTAAGGATCCCATCATTTTCTGTAAAAGCAGCTGGGTGAGCTAATTGTGTGGCTAAGGAAGCATCAGCAGGCTGCAAGCAATCATTAGTCACCTCTGCAATATACCTGGTAAATTAGTAGTACATTTAAGCAGAGCTGTTCCTCTCAGCACTGCACTGTAGAACACAGGCAGGTTCAAGGTTCTGAACAGAACCAGCAGGCAGGTGGCAGCAATTAGAGAGCAGCCCTCTCTGCCAGGACCAAATCAAAGCAGAAGAGCTGCAGCTGGGGCTGGAAGCAGGTTGTGCTTCCATGATTTTCCCAGGCACCCACAGCCTGACACACCAAGCTGATATTTCCCGTCACCCCCTACGTGCTATAGGAAGTCTAAATGGGTTTTAAGTTTTCACATCAGCTGTAGAACAGCAAATGATGCCAGGTCAAGGATAATGATGGCAAGGTTGGATGAAGCACTGGAATAAACTCTACAGTACAAACCTAACTCTTGAGGAAACAGAAAAAGGTTAAGCAGGTTACCACATTTCAACCACGATGCGAACTTACATTGAGTCAGTATTTTGGCTTATACGGTGCCTTCCATGTTTTTGACCTGATGTAGGAGCCCTAAAGGTGCTTCTTTCACAGTTTTCAGCTATTGCTTGGGTAAAGTAGAATGAAAAAGTGCTATCTCAAGTGGAAAGTCTTCTGAATTAGTCTTGACTCTTGTGCACTAGTTAAACCTTTGTCATCACCCTTTTCAGCTCCAGAAACAATGAGATGAGTCCTTACAGAGAGAGAAGCAACACTGTGGTCACACTGAGCATTGCTTGACCCTACACAGATTTACCCGGGAATCTGAACTCCCCAAGAGGGTAAGACAGTGATTTCTGATAGACTTGATCCAGAGTGGAGAAATCTGCTGATCAGCTTCAGTCAGGCAGTGAAAGGATATCTGCAGTGTTCAGGCTGTGTCTCTGGGCTGGTTTTGGCTGGTGTAGAGATAGTTTTCTTCACAGTAGCCAGTATGGCTTGTGGTTTGGATTTGTGCTGAACACAGCTGATATTTCAGGGATGTTTCTCTTATTGTTGGGCAGAGCTTACACAGAGCCAAGGCCTTTTCTGCCTCTCACCCCACCCCACCAGCGAGGAGGTTGGGGGGCAAAAGGAGCTGAGAGGGGACACTACTGGGACAGCTGATCCCACCTGACCCAGGGTGTGGGAGATGACCCTGATTTTATTAAGTGGCAGAGGTATTATAAACGATGGATTGACGAAGATGTGGGCATTATGGAACCTAAAGCCACAAACACTGATGCTTGGCACAGGATTTATAAAGACATGGACTGTAATGTGCCTTACATGAACACTTCAGCAGTTTAATTAAACTGTGTCACTAATACGTCTTCCCTATTGTATTTTCCCTTCGTCATTCCTGTCCCAGTGTCTTCTTCCCACAATCCCTCAGGGCTCCTTTCCTGCCACTTGCCATTGGTTAGAGTTCCATGTTTCTATTGGTCTTTATCCCTGCTTGTTGATTGGTTGTTATCCCCATTCGGTTATTGGCTGTTATGAAGTTCCACCCCTGCTCCCCATTGGTCTGTTTTTCAATCCTTTCCTTGGCCAATGGGAAGCCTCACTCCTCCCCCTTTTCCAGAACCTTCCCCGCCGAACCCTATATAAACCCTGCAGTCCCAATAAAGTTGCTTCTTCTGTTGCCACCAAGCCTGGAGTATGGATATTTCTTTGGAGTTCTGTGCGGGATTGGTGCGGAGGGAGCCGTCCTGAGCTTTGAGGGGCTGAGGCTAAAAGAGCTGTTATCACTTGAGCTGCTTATCACTGAGCCCCTCAGAGCTGAAGACCCTCACCAATTTTTGGTGGCATTGTCATCCACCGTTAAGTTCATGGTTTTCAAGCCTGTTTGCTTAGATTATAACAGTGAACAACATTCATTACAGTTCAGAGAAGAATTTCGCATAAAGGCTTTCAGGCAGTTATTCTTCACTCATTCAGACTTGAAATAAACCATGTCGAGCACACAGAAAGCAACATATTGTATCCTCATGACTAAAGGTCACTGGTGCACCTCTGTTAAAATATCTGAAGCAATCCTAACAAAGTTGTCATAATTTCAAGTCGCATTTACTGGACCTAATCTTCTTTGAACCATGTCACTCTTGATGGAATAAACAGGGACATAGCTGTCAAGGACTTTTAATTTTCAATGACAGCTGTCAAAGGGTCTTTCTTAGACACCAGTCATATTTTAGATAAGAAAATAGAGTTTCAGGCTGCATGCTGCCCACAGAACATGAGCAGTTGTGATTGCATACAGTCTCATTTCCTGAGTTTAATTTGAAATCACAAATGGTAAATTGGATTTTATGGCTCAAATAAGATAGAAACAGATACCAATTATCTCCAGTTTATTTATTGCTTTTATAAATTCACACTTATTTTATAAAATAACTGACACATTGTTCTAGCTCAAAGCAGTGAGATTGGATTTTTTTATACCCTGAACCTCCTACGCACATTTAAAATGAGACAATGGATTGCACAAAATCAAAGACAAGACTGTCAAGTAGCAGTTGGGTTGGTCTCCCCAAGGCAAGGATTCATGGTGTATGGAACTAAAGTGAGAGATGACAATTGACCTTGAAAGGCTTTGTTTATGGTTCTAGAAATATTTCCAAGAACCAGAAGAAGATGGATGATGTTGGATTTTGCTACAGGCTCAAAGGCTGGTGCATGAAACTATGGAAAACATAGTGCTTTCAATTATGTTTGTCTTTAGCTTGTCCGTGTTCTAACCTTAATAAGGGAAATATAGGAAGTGAAGCCATGTGCCCCCTCCCCCCCCAAAAAAAAGAGGAAAAAAGGAAAAATCAAATTCAAATGAGTTAATACAAAGTAGACCTGCCAGACCTTCTGCCTCTTGCAATTCATACTTCTCCCTTGCAGTCTACTGTATCTCTCCTAGATTTGCAAAGTAATCACTTGTTTCTGCAGGAGTGCAGAGATGCACCACAAAGGTCTAGAAATACTGAGGGAAGATCTAATGAACAGACCTGAAATAATATTGAACATGATTTCTTTCTACAGCTCAGAGTTAATTGTTCTTGGAGAAGAGAAGACGGCATTATCCATAAAACCAGTGATTCTCAAAAAGCACCTTGGAAAAAAAATCTTTCTACAGAAGACCTTCTTAGCTATGGCTTCAGGGTGGGTACACAGAAGTGGGCAAATATTCACATCTACATTCCAAAGCTCAATTCTTGCCTTTACATTTTAAAGAAAAAGTTTTTCTGAGCCTAAAAGGGATATGTGGAAACCCAGGTCCCAGAAGAATCACTCAGAAGACAGTGAGAAGTCTAGAATAAAAAGAGACAGACCTCTTGACAGACATGCCTGATAAGTATAATTTCTAAGTCATACAACAGGTGGATCAAGATGAAAATTTTCAGAGATGCAACAGAATGAATTAATATATTTGAAATGGAAGTTATAAACCCATCTTTAAAGGCAAAATTATTCTTTAAAAGGCTAGAAATAGAGTAAAATACAAGCTTCTAAGGGAAAATATAGCCAATATGAATTTTAGCTGTGACATTGACTACATAAGAAAATTTAAGTTTAAGATGTGTCTGTTTTCCCAAAAGCTCTAAGAGCATTGTTATATTTACTGTAAAAAAGAATGAGAAAAAACCCTAAAGATTTTCTTTTTAATCAGAGATATGGTTTCATGTTTCCGATCCTATACTGTTTTCTCAGCGTTAGAAGGACTCCTCTCCGTGGCAAAGGTAACACGGATAAACCTGTTTTAATGACTTTTGCACCTTTTCAAAGCCTCGAATATTTACCAGATTTTGAAATCTGTGATGGGAAGGAGGCTACAATTTTATGCCTGACTATCTGATCATGAATTAGGAAGAATATAAATGATTATCCATTTTATCAATCTGAACTCCGCCTCAAATTTAGATTAAATATTCAGAAGAAATTCTTTACTGTGAGAGTGGTGAGGCACTGGGCACAGGTTGCCCAGAGAAGATGTGATTCCTTCATCCCCCAAAGTTCCCAAGGCCAGCTTGGGTGGGCTTTAAGCAACCTGGTCCAGTGGAATTTGCCCCTACTCATGGCAGAGGGGCTAGAATTAGATGATCTTTAAGGTCCATTCTATGATTCTATGATTATCTGATGTCAGTTGTCTGAAATGCTGTGTCCTGTTCAGCCTAGTCACTGAAGCTCCCATTAAAGTGATGAGAAAGTTCAAAATAATACCAGAGAGCTATTCATTTCATTCTAAAATTGGTATTTGAGGAACATGAGATGAACTGTTCTCTGCATGCAGTTGTTTCTTTCACTGATGAGGCTAGATGAGCTTTCTACCAAGGCTCTATATATCTTCAGCCTATCATCAAGACATTTTTTATTATAATTTACATTTTATTGTGTTCCTCTCCCTGGCTTTCTAGTTGTAGTGTCTTATTTAAAATTATATTTGCTTTTTCTAGAAAGCTATTCCAATTATTGTTTCTGTTTCCCTTCATCCATTCTTTAAATTTTTCTTAGGCTTCTTTTCCTGCTCTTATTCTTCAATAAAATATATGTAAGAATTTTTTTCACTAGACCAAGGAAGCAATTAAACTGCTGTGTGAATCACTGAAGCATCACAAAAAGAGATACAGTTACAAGACTCCTTTGAAAGTGGGAGAGGAGGAGGAGGCAAAAGGCTTTGTGTATTTTATAACAAAGTATGTTTCTGAAATCATAACAAATTCACTTTGTTATGGGACCAGCAGCTCAAAGGACAGTCTTCAGTTAGACTGCCAGAAATACAGATTACAAATGACGTAAGCTAAATAATTAAGACTTTCAACTTAGACTTTTGTACAATTTCCCTGTATCTGTCTACAATGCTTTCAGAGGTGCATGACACTCATTGTAAATTTCTTCTACAGACTAACAGTAAAGACTTGGGGAAGTTGATTTTTGTTTGGGGTTTTTTTTGTTGTTGTGTTGTGGGTTTTTT
>JAOXXN010000082.1:368864-392708 GCA_026770055.1 Myrmophylax atrothorax
TATACAGAAAAGAGAAAATTAAGAGAAAACTACAATATAACACACACTTACACAAGTTATGTATAACAAGAAATAACTTTTCGCTCCCCAGTTAACACAAAGTCTATTACTCTAGATTTATAAGCACTCTAAAAGACACTCAGCAAAGAACAGAAAGAGTAACAACCAAAGGTTTCTACTTCCCTGAAACTCAAACAAAATGCAAGTAGCGGCAGCCAGAGCAGGGCCTAGCACTGTAGAAGAGTTGTAGCCCATCTTCTTTTTAGTCCAGCTATGATGGAACTGCCCCAAACACCTCCCACTGCTGCTCTCATATCTTAGGTTTGCGCCATCTGGTATGAAATATTACTTTGGTTACCCATTCAGGTGATAGCTGTCTTCCTCAGTCCATGTAGATTCTCTGAGCCTGCCAATTTGAGGCCTAGCTAAGACCACTACACTTCCATAGAAATCACTGGACCAACTGGTTCTGAAAACTGGGCCCGTGCTCTAAATGGCCAGGTCTGAGGGAAGGGACCAAACCCTTCCAAGTGTTTTGTTGGAGCATTGTGGCATGTTGTGAGAAATAACTGATCCCAAGTTTTGCCTGGAGCTGAAGAGCACCAAGCTCCCTCTGGCAGCAGATCCTCAAAGCAGCAATGAAGGACTCCTCCTGGTGGTGGCCTGGCCATCACCATGAATGTATTGTGAACGTTTTTGAAGCCAGAATGACAACTTCTGAAATCATGGGGGAATAAGGACTGGAGCAGTCACTGCTTCACTCATCCCATCCAATCACCAGCAGCAGGATCTTTTCCAGGAATAGGTTCCTCTTCTGTTCCTTCCATCCTTCTCTGTGGCCCTGATTTGCCTTTTATCTTCTGAGCAGCAGAGCCTGGTTTTCTCTGCACCAGCAGGAAGCATCCACCTGCTTCTCCCTTCTCTCCATCCAGGCAAATTTCTATCAAAGAAGCAAACAAAAAAATAAGAATAAAATCCTGGAACTTGGTTAGAAGCCTCTCAGATTTCAGTAACCCAAGTATTGTCCTGTTCTTTTCCAAGCTTTTCTCCTAGATCACAGTGATATTTGAATGTCACATAATTACAGTCATCAGATTCCTTTTTAACTAGAAATAAAAATTTGGCCTTCATTTTATATTTGAAAGTGATCACAACTTTTTAAAGTCTTCCACTAATTCAGGTGTGGGATGTATGTGTGGTACTAAATTGCTAAGCAGAAGCATTGATAACAGGAGTAGTAGACCTGACTGGTTTTATCTGGGGAAAGAAGTACTGTCTTTCACTTAAAAAAAAAAAAAATCACAAAGTGAATCCTGAGGACACTAAGTCATTAGGAAAAAAATCCTGCTGAAGTCAGACTCTTATGGATTGGCCAAACAGCAAAGTGCATACTCATATCTGTCAAAAAATAATTTGAGGGTAATACAAATTTGTCAAAAACATCTGCTCTTCTAATTAGCATACTAGGTCTTTGTAATCCTTACTTGTTTGAAACTCCAGACTGGTTCATTGTAACAGGAGTTATTTTGATGCAGGAAAGTTCAACCAGGACTAAGAAGCAGCTATCACTATTGATTTTTTAAAAAGAAAATATTAAATATGAATATATTTGTGGGTTTTTAGTAACAATAAAAGCAAGAATATAGTAAAAATAAGTTTTAGAAGTATTATTAGGTCATATATGTCATGAACAACCTCTGCTAAAACACAAAGTACAAATCTACAATGTAATTTTCATCTCATAATATAATATCAAGCTCTTTTCTAGTTGTAAATATGCAAAAAGTACCCATTAACCCCTCCAATTCCTCTTTTAATGGGACATTTTTGGAAATGTCTTGTTTCATTCTCACAGTGCTTTTCCCATTGCCTGTGAGACACAAATTGCTGAGCCCAGTGTGTTGATGAGCAGAGTGTTTCTGTGAGATCCTTCCCTAGTGATGAACACACCTCTTATTGAGTTGTCCTTGTGAGCAGAGCAGGTGCCTGTGACAGCCATGAGGACAGTGTCACTTCCCCAATCCCTCCTGCTTCTTCCTGCAGATTGTTCTTTGGGGTTGGATCAAGTCCTAGGCTGGCTTTTGGCATCTCAACCCTTTGCTGCTCTTGAACATTGCCAGAAACTGGAGACCTTTGACTGGAGGTGAAAGAACTCTGCAAGCAGAGCTATGACGTGGTGCCACTTGGGGCTGCACAGCACTGTCTCACCTGGGACAAGGAGGGTGTAAGGATGGCTCCACCGAGGAGAAAAATGTGCCTCTGCTGAACCCAAACCTCTCACAAAACTTCCCCGTGGACAAAGTGAGCTGAGCCAGGGAGTTGCTGAGACCTGTATCATCTCCACTGAGTTTACTTCTGGGCAAGTCATATAACTGTCTGGATCAAAGTCTCCCTTGCTGTAAGTCCATGAAACTTCATGCATTTCATTGTACTTGGGTCAGCTGAGGAATTTACTCTAATTCTGTCTCTAGAATATGTCAAGTTGGTGAACAAACTCAGAATTACCTCTCTAATACAACAGGTTCACAAGATACTTTGGACTTTAGAAATTAAAAACTGCTACCTGGCTGCTAAAAACAATTCCTTGACACCCACAGTACTGCTTTTAAGAATAGTGTCCATTTAATATTGAATAGGGATATGTGACTCTGACCCTAAGTGAGTATAAATGAGAAAAATATCGTTATCAATAAGCACAAAGTTATGTTCCACCGTTGTTTAATAGAAAGACATGGCTATATTTATGATTGTTTCCTTTCACAGCCTTTTCAGGGATATAATTTCAAAAACTTTCCATATGCTAGATGTTCAGTTGGGGGGGGTTTTTTGCTTTCTCTAGGCTTGCATAAATTTTAGACAACTTCCCTTGAAAGAAAAATTAATTCAAAGTGAAATATTCCTTTAGATTCAGTCACATCTATTCTACTATTCTAGTAAGAAAATTTGTACTTAATAGCTCACCTTGTTATTATCAGTTCTTTCAGCACAATTGGGAATGTTTTTTTGCTTTCTTCAGTAATATTGTTTATTGAGAATTATGTTATTCTAAATTATAGTTCTGTCAGTTGGGGGAAGGGTTGTCAGTAAAAGAGACAATATATTGCTGTTGTATATGCAAAATCACCTTTGCTGGGGCTGTGGGTGACACTGCACAACTCTGAACATTCTTACACTGTTGCTGTTGGGGTTGGTAAGAAAGGCAGACACAAGGCTCTTTTGGGTCAAGGGAAATGTGTTTCATTGCCTTTTCCAAAAGTTACTGCTTCTGGAAGTGGAGCTTGGGCTGTGGTGGAGCCAGGAGCTTGCTTTATTCTTTGATGATGGTATAAAGTTTCAAAGCAGTCACATTCTGAGCATAAAAAAGTGCCCTGTGATCAGTATATTCAGTTCTTGGGCAGGGTAGATCGTGGTGGAAGCACTGCTAGGACAAACACCCCCCTGTGACATGCAGACACCTCCCATGGCATGGGAAAGTGGGAAGCTGAAGGAAAGTATCAGACTGCATTTATTTTCATTTTTTCTGCCGTGCAGTTCGTTTGAGGTAGTGGAAGAAATGACTGCCCCAGCATCCCATTCCAGCTGCAGATTTCTTACTCCCAAAGGCCTCTCTGGGATGTGAGGGAGCAATGCAGCAGGAAGTGCTAAAAGCCACTAATTAGAACCGTAATTAACAGCTAAGAATACACGAAGAATCCTCTCCTCACTCGGGATTCAGCTATAGTTTCTGTCAGCCTTAAGTCCAGTGTTACCATCCTTGGATACTGCCTAGAAGTAAAGCAGCAGTATTTTTAACAATAAAGCTTTTTATGTAGAGCTGCTTGGAAGCTGCAAGGGAATTGTCTGGTCAGACCTCTGTCTGCTGTGGCTGCTTCTGCTGTTGGAGGAAATGAGGATTCAGGGACCATCTGGCAGAGCTGTGCAATGGAGAAGGTCTGTTGAAAGCAGCCAAGTTTGCCTTTCAGAGAGAGTAAGATTTGTAACAGGAGGAGAGCCTGAAGGGAACTGCAGAGATAGAAATTCTGGGTAGGTTGACATTTTTTAGGGCAGGCAGCTGATTTCATCAATAGCTCCCAGGCCCTGGAACAAAGTTTTAAGGAAAGGAAGACACGTCAGCCCAAAAGATCTGGCAGGAGGGCTGCACACTTTGAGGTATGAGCAATACCTTGCAAGAGTTGTGACTCCTAGCAAAAGGCAATACCTGGATCTGAGTATAATTCTGAGAGGAGAAAATTGTAAGTTTTAATTGGATGGGACACAGTTTACTGACAAATTTAGGTAGCAAAAACAATGTGCTGCAGGGATTAAAAAAAATAAATGAGACTGCATGCTATGTAAGGCTTGGCTGAAGGGAGTCCACTGCAAGAAGAGAAAATTGAAGTGGTAGTTAACCTGATCCATTACTAAAATGTGTCTCTAATATTTTCATATATTGCTTTTTTCTTCTTGGCATCCCCATCATTTGCACCAAACACGCTTGCGACGCCCAAAGCCAGACCACAGCCTGACCGGGCTGGAGAGCGGAACTCCAAAGGCACAGGGGGTGGGAGGAGACCTTTCTTTGTGCTGCTGCCGCAGCTGGTGGTGCCTGCCCTGTTCGATCTCACTGCCCTCGGGAAGGGCCTGTGGGCACCAGGCAGGGCTGGCCGCGCTCCTGCAGTTCGGGAGGCAGCGCTCCAGGGGGAGCCTGTTCCCAGCACAGGGACGCGAGCGCTGGGAGAGGCGCTCAAACCCCCAGTGCCTCATTGCCGGAACAGAACTAATCCTAATAATGTTTGTCACATAAGTGCTGTCTTCTTGATCTAGTTATTTTCTTATTTCAGTGGGGAGGCAACCCTGGCTTTCTAGTCATTCCTAGTCGTGGTTCAGATATGCAGTGTGGGAATGGGTTTACAATATCTGGAATGGAGAAAGTCCTGCCAGAAATGGATTTGTGAAGAAAATCAACAAGCCACTGATAATGCTTTAACAACTGATATTTTTAATGTTGTTTAAATGTACAAAATGATTGTTAAAATGTCTTTTTGCAAAGTCACTGCTTCCCAGAATACCTTGAGGTACCCTGTTATCTCAGCAGTCTGGAGGAAGATTGGGACATGCAAGTTACCTGACCCCCCTCCTATTGAATGTAAATGCCCTTACTCCCACTGGCCCAGAGCTAACTCCCTCTTGTTTCCTATTGCTGGGTTTTGGATCCCTCCAAGGTCCATATAAACCCTGACCAGCTGCAGTTAAGGCTCTCTTCTCCTCCCTCTCTGGTGGTCTCTGTGTGTCCTTCTTCGGGGCTCTCAGAGGACCATGTGGTCAGGGACAGCGGGGAGCACATTTTCTCCTAGGTAATGGAGAAAGCTCCAGGACCAGGAGAATCACCATACCATTGCACATTGCATCCCTACAACAGACAGCAAGCACAGACCAGAAGGAACCCTGAAGAAACAATGCAGCAAATACAGCAATGGGTTGAGCCTAATTTGTTCCAGTTCACAACTGCAGCCGTTCTAGATCAGGTGGGTGACTGTGTTCTTCTTTTGAGGCCTGTGATTATAACATTTCAGCTCTCCTTCCTGCTGTCAGAAGGTTTGCATCACTGCTTTGCTGGCCATGCAGCAGTAGAGTCTTTGCAAACTTGGGTGTGGTGGTTTTGTTCTGTTACACAAGTGGAGGATTTTTGATGAAAAAGCAGACTCTGTGTTTTATGGGGACATGCTGCTGCCACTGAACATAGCCTTGATGAACATTTGAAAAGAGCAGAGAACTGTCAGGGGAAATACTGCAGTGTGAAGAGCTCCTCACTGCTACAGTTTAAACTGTTGCTTGTAACTTTAAGAGCCAAACCTTAAAGTTCCACAACCTGATACTGCTGAACTTGGTGTGCTTGAGTCTGAACTGAAGCTCTGCTGCTTCAGTGACTAAGGAAGGGTATTTCTTAGACTAAAAATACTGTGTTGAACATCAGGAAGTCAAGTTATATCAGTTTAATATTAAATTAATGTTCATTCTTATACATCATTATCTCCTATCATATGCTGTGCAGCTGTTCATGAAATCTGCACCCAGTCTATAGTTTGTGACATATCTTGACAGATACTTTATAAAAAACCCCACCATGTCTAACCTTGTAGTCATCAATATAGAATTTTTTATGTTTCCTTGTTAATAAATATACATCTTTCTTTATATATATATATATTCCAGCAGTGCCCTGTGTATGTTCTAACAGTTACTCACATTTAATACGCCTTCATGACCTTCCTGCATGTAAGGAGCAATTAAAATGCACTTGACACTTGGACATGTCATAGTCCAGTTTAATCTTTTATGATTGAAAGAAGCTGAACATGTAAAAATAAAAATAGTGCAGTAATTGTTTCTTATTCTGGAAAATACTGTGCTGGTAATATCATTGTTTAGTGCTTTATAGAGAACTGTCTCAGCCACTTCGTTGGGGGGATTGAAGTTCTTCTGTCACAGGAAGATGACCAGTCCTAGAATTAGCAGCAATCCTCCTTGGGTTCCTGTATGCCTTCAATTTTTCCAACTTTTATGTGCACTGTTTTTTAAAGTGAAAATGTTGTCCTTCTGGTGGATTACTGGATGCAGTTCCCAGTTAGTGGAATTACTCTTGGCTGGGAATTGGAGAAAAAGAGACTGATGAAGAAGTGCAAAATTTTCTAAACAAGCCCCAGACATGGCTTTGAGCTGCACAGTCAGTTCCATACTGAAAACAGTCTCTTTGAAAGCTTAAAAGAAAATTAAATGTATTCAGGTATGACAAGTGAATCTGAGAGAACTGCTTTTTCTTTGGCTGCCAAGTCCAATAGGTTTTGGAAATTATACCCTTTGCCCAGAGACTGATTACTCTGAAAAGTATACTTAGAGGCTCTTTGGAATTCTTGCTCGCTGACTGTGAGTCATTGCATTTTCTACCTGCAGTCTTCTCTTTTCCTCTCTCCAAGAGCTCTAGGGAAAAAGAAAAACAACATTCATTTGGAGAAATTGTTACCCCTGCCTTGTAAATTATCTTCACCAGCCAGAAATTAGTATCTTCATTAGTATCTGAAGTTCCTCACTATTCAGAATCTTAGTTTCTGTTTGCTTTTGGCTTCATTTCTAGTAGGAGAATAGTGAAATAGAAGTTCATTTTTAGGGATTATACTTCCTTGTTCTCTCTGACCTGTCATAATTGTCTAGGGATTGAAACAGATTTTCTTCTTTCTGTTCTTGGAATGGGATCAGCAGCAATATAACTGATAACGAAATGGCACTGGCTCTGGCTCTGCTATTAGGACCATTCTTATGAGAAGAAATGGTCATTTATTTGGGGGATGAGCCAGTACCAACAGCAGTGATGTATTTTTCTACACAGACAGATGAACTGTGAAGTGATGGTTCGTTAAGCAAAGGATATTGGTTATGCAGAAACTGTGAAAGTTATCAAATACAAGGCAGATGAGCAAGGGCTGAAAGGGATTTGGAAAAGTGATGGCAGCAGAGAACCAAGAGCTTTTCAGAAACAAATATTTGTCAGCACTTTAACAGTATTTTTGTTGCATTCTTAATATCAAGGTATTTCTTTGTACCCTCTCACCTGGTGTAAAGTTGTAAGCAGTTGCAAAGTTGGCAGCTTTCAGGTGTGCCATCAGCCTGGTCCCCAGAGGGAGGCAGACACCTTCTGGTGTCATTGGGACCTGCTGGGAAGAATAAGAACTGGTGGGAATAAGGACAGTGGAATTTGGCCCTAAATTAATGCCTCCTGTAGCCTGGAGGGTCTGTGTGTATTGCCAGCCTAAGCTATTGCTTCTCAAGGCCTGTTTTGTTTGTTGATTGCAAAGATTTGTTTTAAATCTCCTCTGATAGCCATCGTAAATCACGGCTTTAGCTTTTAATTATTGTCTCGGCCGCTGGTTTTCTGAATTATATTCGGTGTCACTACTTTGGGGGCTTTAGTCTGAACTCCAAAAAGCCACATTTAAATATAAGGTGTCTCAGTTTCAGTTGATTTGAGAAATAAAAGATCAGAGAGTATGTAAGAAAATTTGGGTGATGTTTTAGTGAAAGGGTGTCAGAGAGAGACTAAAAAAGAGAATTAGATAATCTATGGACTGATACATTGACTTCAGATCATGAGGCATAATTTTTTCTTGATGTAATTCTTAACTTTTTTTTCCCCTTCATTTCTCATGGGACATATTTTTTCAAGAAAAGAAAATATAAGGAATGGTGTAGTGCTTTTGTTCTGTAATATTCATTTGGCTCAATTAGCATGAATTTTAAGTAGATAATTTGCATTAAAAAAAACTTTGACTTTTACATGGTTCTGACTTAAAGTTCTATAAATTAGTCATGTAGTTAAGGTTTAAAGGTTAGCTTAGGGCTTTATTAGAAATTCAGGGGAGGGTTTGGGGTCTAATACAAACATTAATGAAAACACAGAAAAATTACTGAAGGTGTGTATTTATTGATATAGTACACAAATTAATTTTGTTCACTTTTATTTTTAAGGAATGAGTCAGGCTCAGGTAATAGTACAGTTAAAAGTACAGAATTTAACATAAGAGAAACATTCCTTTTTGGGATGAAATGAGGATCGTTTAGCCTGCTATAATAGTATCTTGAAAATACTTTGTATTTGTGCAGTTCTGTGAGATGACATTGCAAGCACCCTGGAATCCCTCTCTGACAGTGCCATGAACACAAATGGTCACTGCAGGCTGAATGGAATGAAGGAGGTTGCATTTTGGATGTACTTTATATTCCAAAGATCTGTGCAGACTGTTGCATGTAAGACTTTGTCATGGCAAAATAGGCAACACACCTTATTTGCACAGCAAATAATTTATTGTAAATCAAATGAAAGAATAAGTACTAATCCAGATCTACTTATTGTAGAAAACAAATGAATAAAAGAAAGCAATCTCAGGAAAATTTTCTGATAATGAAATTCTCTAAGTGTTGCATGCCCCTTAGTACCCCCCCTCCCCTCTCCAGTGTGGTGTGGGTGTCCTCCCCAGGACTGAGCACTCGCCTTCCCCACGAGCAGGGAAGGTGTTACATGAGCCATCTGCAGCCTCTGCTTCTTCGGTAAGAGGACAATTTTCACTTTGGGTGTTTCCTCTACTTTGCTTCTGGGCTCACTGAGTTAACTAGGAAGGTCCTTTGCTTTTTGTTTTCTTATTTTGAGGGTTCCCAGTTTCACTTTATGCACAATTCTTTATCGGTGCTCTTTGTTCCCATTACTGTCTGCAGGCCAGTTCCATGGTCACGTTCCTTCTGTGACAGAAATTAACTGTTCCTGATTATATCCCTGGGGCCTCTGGTGTCATCCTCTGCCTTTCCTTGAAGGCCTCTACCATCATCTCGTGACTGTCAATAATACTGAGAGCAGTTTTGGGTATCTTATGAGTGATTTGAGGATACTCCATCAGCAGTTGATGTTAAATTTAGAGCATGGCCATAACATTTAACATATGGTTTTTCCTTTACAGTTTAGTACCCATCCCACCTTCTAGAGGCTATTTCATTTTTAATTCTGCTGTTTCTGTAGTGAAGTAAGTAATTCTCTCACCTCCAAAGCCAGCCAAAACAATAAATCTAAAACTACTGGTATAATGTTGGAATCAAGTAGTGCAGAACAGCTGCAAAGCTCCCTTATAATTGGTCCTGGTGATTCTCTTTCCTGGAGATTATCTGGCACATGCATAAAACATGTGCAAGTATCTCCTTTGCTACTTCAGGTTCTGGGTAGGTCTGGTTTCTGTTTATCAAATTAATGAGCTGAGATTTCCCTCATGATAGTTATTTCAGTAATTTCCTTTTATCTGTTATTTTCATTTCAAATAGCTTATTAAACTGATGTTTATATTTGAAACATTGGATACAACAAGCAAAATACTCAGCAGCTCATGCTACCTGCAGCCAAATTCCATGTTTGTGCAGAATAACGGATTCTGTTATTGGAGTAGTTGTCAGCAATCAGTTGTCTACAATGCAGTGAGATAATGTTTTAATCAAGGGAATGTTTTCCTAATTCAGGATAGCAAATCAGTCTTTAATGTTTGTGTCTTGTATGCTAATATGTTGGATTGCAGTAGACAATTGTTAAGTATATCTTTCTTACTCCGTGGGGGAAAAGTTACAGCGAAAACAGAAAATCTGAGAAAACTATTTATAATCTGTCATATATAAAAGGAGCTATTATATCTAAAATGCCTCATGTTTTTATCAAATGAAAATCTACTTGGAGAAGTAATAATTAGGGAACCAAAAAGGAGTATAGAACAACCCTCTTAACACTGGGGGTTAGGCTTAGAAACCACTTGTGTGCCTGTCAGAGCTGACAGCAGTACAGAGTTGTGCTCTCAGGTTTCTCTGATCTGCTCCGAGAGAGAATTGTACTCATTTTAAATCCAGCTTTAAAAAAGCTGACTTCAATGAGACACTGACTTGTGTCAGTAACGGATGAAACTTTAAACAAGAGGTACTGGAATGGTATGAAATGGTTTCACATCAGATTTGTCCCTGCAATTTTCATTTCTTGCATCTCTATGGAAGGGAGAGAATTGTTGGTTCAGTGGATCTGCTTTGCTTCTGCCTGGATACATGACTTTATTTTAAATGTGTTCCAAGTCTGGTACAGTAGCTGTTATCAAAGTCCCACATGAGTTACACCAAGCTTCTGAAATGAATGCCTTGGAAGCTTTGGCCCTTCCAGTCAGTGTAATGTAGTGATTACTGAAGAGAAATTACTGTGAATAAGGTAGTTAAATTCATGCTGATCATGATAATGATAAGTTGTATATTTTTCCAGAAACTGAAATTTGAAATTCTGCATGGCTCTGAAATGAATCATTATGTCTTTCTTGAAAGTATTCCTTATGAGAAGTAGCAAACTGTTATAGTACCATCGTTGCTGGAAGATAGAAGAATATGAAAGGTACAGCAACACTTATAAAATTGATGAGTATAAAGACATTTATCCTTCCTTACAGTTGGGCCTTCCATTAAGTAACAAATCAAATACCAGAATTCTCCTTCCCAAGCCCCAGCTAATGTTGTATTTCTTTTAGTTGAATCTCCCTAGCTCTACAGTTCATGTAGTGTCAGGAAAGCCATTAGAATGGTTAGTCCTTTCCTTGTCAGTTGGTTATCCTGCTCTTCCTTTTCCTGGGGAAGGACCCTTTTAAAGGCCCACTTATTCCTCAGATCTGTGTTTCTGCCTGCTGGCTGGGGATCACAGCTAAGAGCTTCCTCCAGCAAACCATTCCTCCCTCTTTAACATTGCCTCTGGAACAAGTGGTCAATTTAAGTTTGTATTAAATATGAGTTTTGAATTGGATTGTACAGTACTGTCCTAATGTGAAAGCTATGACTTTATAGTGCTCTTTATAAAGCACACCTCCATAACTCATCACATGTTCTCATTTTTCTATGTTCTGGCTATATACTTATAAATCACTTTACCTTTTATAGTCTCTGTACATCTCAAAATAAATCAAAGCCTAAAATTGAAGGGAAAAAGTAATTTATTTTTGAAAAATCCAGTTAGCATTTATTATGTTAGCCACTTGGTGCTTCTCTTTTCTTTCTAGCACTCCCTGTTCACACTGCCATCCTTCAGCATACTACTTGTGTGGTGTTATTAAAGGGAACAGTCTTCTTTCAGATGTTCTCCATGGAAACGTCCATGCTCAGAATCCAGAGGAAAACCTGAGGGGGTATTATAGGTAGTACAACTACTTCTTTCTTACAGTGTCTTAAGGTCCACATATTAAGAAATTCATTTCTTCACAGAATCAAGGTCACCACAGGTACTTTTTCTTACATGTATTCTGGCTGGAAAGATTTGGGGTTGCGTTTCATCATTTAGTATTAGATGGGAAGGTACTTATAGTTGGTTTTCCACCATTCCCAGGCCTGGTCAAGACCTTGTCTCCAGTCCTGGTGATGTTTCTGTTCAGGAGTCCACTGAAGGAAGGGGCTGCACCTCAGCTGTGACCATGTGGGGTGCTCTGCCTTCCTGAGTGCAGCTCCTCTGGGGGCAGCTGGTCCTTTTTGTGTCCTCTGCCCCTTACCAGCTTCCCTCTGTCCAAGGGAGGCCACAGCCTTCTGCCGGTGGCTTGTCGGGATCTGACCGGCTTGGTCAGCTGATCCTCTCACAAGTCACAGTCTGTTCCACATGGTTAGTTTGTGATCTCCTTCTTGTGTGGTCATGTCTGTTTGCCACCAGCACCTTGTTTCTAAGAGTTGCGGATTTTTGCCAAAGGCCTTCTTTTAAGAATCAGGGCTGATGTTACCAATATCATGACCAAAACCACAGAAAACACAATGAAATATTGGATGGAGAACATGATCTTGAAATGCCTGTTTTGTGTCCCAGAAGAGTTCATACCAGCTTCAGATCATTCAAACTGACTTGAGTATCAGCTGTTATTTCTCAGTCTGTTTGTGAGCATTTTGTTGCCCCACAAGGTGCAAGCTCTTTGTAGTTTGGATATCAATGTCAGTGACTCTCAGGCCACCCCAGCTCTGTGCTCTTACTGCAGGACTGTTGGGCCCAGGGGCTTTATACCCCATGTTCTCAAGATTCCCAGGGAGGATGTTCAGTGAAGTTGGCTCTTCCTCTCTGCTGAGGAGTCCTGTCCTGCAGTACTCATTAGCTCACTGTTGACTGGGATTTCACCTCTTTGTAATTGCTTTTCAGCAGCATTAGTCATCTGGAAAGCCCATAGTTCATCCTAGCCTGATTGTTTTTCGAAACCAGGCTTGTGCTCAGACACCAGGAGCAGAAGCCATCAGAAAACCTTCTTGTCAGCCTTGGAATTGCCTGTGGTTAGCCTCAGGCCCAGGGTTTATTACAGCATCTCTCTGTCTCTTCAGAAAGCAGAATAGAAATTTTCCCTTTCTACCTTTTTGAATCTTCCCAAGAAAACCAAAATTGTGACTCAGTCAAGTATTTCTGAAATGATTGTAATATCTTTTGGAGTATTGTCACCAGAGTCAAATTCCTTCCTCCCTGCAGATCTTTACAGGTCTCTCTGCATAGCTTCTGTCAATCTGTTTAGATCACTGCTTGCTGTACTGGGGCCTGCTGTACCATCAGCTTCCACCCTCCTTTCTTTGGGATCTTTCAAAGGCAGTGTGCCTTTTCCACCAGGATCTCACCATTGTTGATACCTTGTCCAAGCTGGGTTATGGTTCTCTGGGTTTACATCACTTCTCTGGCTTTGGCCCACCATCCAGCTTTGCTGTATTTATTCACTATTCCACAAGACTCTCTCTCTTTTTTGTGAGTATCAAGAAGTATTTTGCTTTTAGTACAGCAGCAGAGACAGTCCTTCCCAGTGATCTCCCCTTTTAATCTGAATGTTCCTCAGTTTAAAGACTCACAGGGACTTCCTGGTGCTGTTGGAGTCTTCTGTCAGCAAATTCATGGCTGCTGGGCCATATCCAAGTGACTGGCTGAAAACATGCTCTTTCCTTTGAGCTTCTGCTTTGCACCAATCAGCAGAATAAGTCTTCTGCCTTCTATCTGTGCTTCCCAGCTGCCCTCTTACTCCCTAGTTCCCAGGACAAGTGGAATAACCCATTTTTAAAGCTCATGTAATCTACATTTCAGATCATACTTACCATTCTCATCATATTTCTTTTTCTGCTTCAGGCTATTCCAGAACATTAGTTCTGGCTGGACTTCTCAGCAGCTCAAGCAGAGCCAACTTGAAGCCTGGATATTGCAGGTGACACCTTTGTGTAAGATGAACTACTTGCTCTGTGAAGGCTCTAATGCTGCAGTTCCAACTAGTTTAACAGGACATCTGTCGTGGTGTTGTGGCTATGACAGAGAGTTTGAGGGTGTTTCTAGGTCTTTTGATTTGGGCTGGAACTTAATACTGTGTATCTGGAGCATAAGAGATCCTGCAAATTGTACCATTTATGTGTCACATAGATTTCCAGTGCTGAACCTGAATTTGTATAACTAAAATTTTTGTAGCAATGGTTGCATCTCTGAAAATTGTAGCTGCTACTTACCTTTAGCTGGAGATGAAACACATGTCTTTTCAGTAATTTTCCCCTAGAGCCACAAACACTAGTCACTAATAAGTGAGGAGAACTGAAACAGATGCCAGAAAATTAAAATCAATTGACTTTATTCATAACATTAACAAGGCATTTTATCTTGGTGACAAACAGTGCTATCTTAAGTAAGCATCCATTTGACCTGGTGGCTTTGATATCACTTGCTATTAATATCCATGTAGCACTCCTTAATAAGCCTGCAGTTTTCAGGAATTTAAATCAATAGTAAATAAAACTAGATATGAAAATAGACTACCCTTTAAGTGGGTTTTTGGTAGGGAAAAAGGAAAAAGAAAAAGAAGTATAGTATAGTGTGTGGGTGTGTACCTGTGTATAAAATATATGTATGGTACAGTGGAGTTCAACATAATACAGGACATTATTAACTGTAGGCATTTAATGAATACGGTCTTATAAATAGAAAATAGATACTAATGGTGAGGTTTCTAAAATTAGAACTGGTCTCAGACACGATATTTAGAATGAGGTTATGGAAGTCATGTTGAGTGGCCATAGGAACAAATCAAACAATTAATGGCCAGCCACCATAAATGAATAATTAATGCTGTGTGCCAAAGGAACTGTACCAAAGCAGCTTTTGTGTTCCTAGAAAACTGAAGGAAGCTCTCAAAAGGGAACTAATGTGCAGTACAGAGCTGATGAAACAACATTTGCAAATGTTTCTACTGTGTTTGAAGGCTGAAAGGATACTTACCAATTTCCCTGGATTGCAAAGTAGGAATTGAAATTATTTCAGTGCCTTCCCCCATTTCACCAGGTGTGCACCTAAGCTGACATAAGCCCATAAGCTGTCTTTGAACCTCTTCCTCTAAAAGGCACTGGAAAATTCATTTGATAGGTCCCTATACTGGATTCACAGCTGTGTCAGAAGCCCGAGTCAGAATTTATTTGCATAACAGGACAGTTCTTTCTTCTTGCAATGTCTTTAGTTTAGCCTATAACTACAGTAAACTCCAAGAACTTATGTTGTTGATGTTTTTCAGGTAAATCTGCAGTTCAACATGTTTCTTGTTTCTTCCTTTTCTTTCTGTAGCTTACCATTGTAAAAGTACTAGTTGAGTAAGGAAAGGTTTAATTATTGATGCTGTGATCAAATCTGATGGTGCAGGAGAAGCTAGAGCTTTGTTCCTGTCCTTTGTGGTATTTTATATGCAAGTCACTGAGCTATTGGATGAGGAATCTGCATTAGAGCTCATTGCAAGTAAACAGAATTGCTGATTTTTGTTTTAGTTGATTGGGGTTGCTTCTGAGGGAATAGGATTAGGATGGTCAAGATCTGACTATTGATTCACAGCCTAATCCTTTTTAATGTATCAATGGTTGGTCTGTAGAGAATGTGAAGTTAAACACAGCTGTTCAAGCTTTGATTTAACAAATGGTTGAACAATATTTCACAAAAAGAAAAGTGATTGACTTGACACCTATTAGTGTTTGTAGCATGGTCCTTTCAAAGTAGGTGCCAGAGTTTGAAACAGGGAAAGATTGAATGTTCTTAAACCAGGTTTGATCCAACTCTATCAAAAGTCAGCATTTTTGGAAATCTGTTTAATCCAATTTCCACCCTGTAGCCAGTATTACACTCAAATGGCCTCCTACTGCTCCCTGAGAGCACAGCACGAGTGGTCATTGACATTGGTGGCCTGGGATTTCTCCTCTGAGGTGTCTCACCAGAGTAACACTGAAAAAACTCCCTGTTGTGGTATGAAATATTAAGCATCAGAGAGGCAGGATTGCTGACAGCACTGTAATATCTAAGACATCTGTCTGATTCATAAATATATTATATTTGGCTTCCCAAAAGCAATGGGATGTCAGCTCATACAAGAATCAATTTAAGATTGGAGAAGTTCAGTCCAGTTTTAATTCCAGGACATCATTATTTACATCACTCAGCGACATAAACGTGTTCCCTTTTCACTTCTTTGCTTTGAAGAAGCCACATATGTTGGTTCTTCTTTGCAGAGTACCTCTCCAGAGACATACAAACTGAACCCTGAAGAACTGGACCAAGTGATTTGTTGCTCTTTGTGCTTAGATGATAATAATTCTCAGAGTATTTCTGTGCTGTCTGGCTCCCAGATCTCTGTGGTTCTGTAGCACTCATGTATGTACATTAGTTATAGTGAAAGTTTGCCAGTTTCAGACAGTTGAAAAATATCTGTATCTCTCTTCATACCTTAATCTGACAGGTGTTCCTGCCTTGCTTCATTTGGAAAAAACAGCAGAAGCATAAGACAAATTAGTGTCTATTTAACTCATTACTGAATGTGCTGGGCTTCCTTGCAGAAACACCTGTGCAATCAATCCTTTCTGGACCTCATCTTTTGTAAGAGACACACTATTTTCCTCTTCAGTGACCATCATCATCTCATTGTCTTGCATCTCATCATGCAACTGTCTCAAAGTAACAAAAAAATATTTCCACAGGCTTGCTGGCTGAGGGTAGTTTGAGTACTTGAGGTATTATAGTCAGGGCTACAGACTTGGAAAGTGACTGATTCCAGACAAACTTAGGTATGTTTTCATTTTAAAGCACATAATAAACAGTTGTAGAGCTCACAGAATAGATGATCAGAGATAGAGTGCAGAGTGTAAATATTTGAAAAAGCAAAATAAAGGAAGTGAAAAATTATTTGGTAATTACAGGTCAGAATATTTTAAAAGTAGGATTTTTGACAATACTGACATTTTAATTGGTTGATGTTTATCTTGTTTTCCTGTTAACAGTGGGAGAAAGGGACAAGGTGAAGTGGCAAGGACAATTTCTATATTGTAGTGCAAAGACTTGGGCCCTTCGTAGTGCTTTCATGCCAAGCTAACATGCCCACCACGAGGAAAAATACATGGAAACTACCTCTTAACAGAGAAATGGAGGCCTTCAATCTGGGGGGTTGTTATTTCAGAGAAAACTTTCTGAAAGTTCTCTCTAGTCAGGGTGGAAGAATTCTAAAATGACCATGAAGCAGATCTGCCATCCTTCGGTCTGCTTTAGGAGTCACTTTGAGAAAGAGAAGTACTCTGGGAGATTTGTTACCTTAGATTTTAAGAGATAACCTGAGAAAATCCATCTAATTACTGGAGCTGGGAGAAAGCTTGTACAGTAATTTGTAGGCAGTTTAAACACCCCCAGGTGAACCAGTGCTCTGGTTTAGGGAGAAGGCTGGTTGGCAGTCCCATTTTAGTGATCCTTCACGAGCTGTGCAGCCACATTTCTTGCCATGACTTACTTCCTGCAGCTGGAAGGAGCTTATCTTCCCCAGCAGTTTGTTGTTTAATGAGATATAAATACCCTTCTGAAATGCTTTCATTGTGATAAAATTCTTTTAAATCACATGATTTTTCACCATGTTTTACATTCAGTTTGTGTATCCTGTAGAGCACTGGGGATGAATCAATGCCATGTGATAAGAAAGACTGATGTTATCACTACTCCTGCCTACACTACCGCAGAATCTGCACAGTGAGAGTTTCAGAAAGATAAAAAGCACAGTTTCATGGTTAAGGCAGTAGAAGGCTGCCCCAGAGAAATGGAGTCTTGCTGTATATCATATCGTGCCACAGCATACCTGTAAAATCTAAGCACGCAGTCTGAGCTGCACCTCTCAGGTTCTCTTGGCTACATGTTCTTGACTTCTCAGGCGAGCACATTTAAATGCAGGGTGGTACTTTTGGGAAGCACCAAGCAGAGCATGCCTCAGCTGGACAGTGCCCCTGGTACAGGGGTCATCAGTGCCCCGGGTGGTGAGACAGAAGCCCCCTTGCCAGGCTTGCAGAGGGTACAGAGCTGGGTGTGCTGCTGCTCTGGGGCATCACAACATGGTGGGGAAATGGGTCAGCAGAAACCTAATGAGGTTTCACAAAAGGAAACGTATTTACAAACAATTGAAGGCTTTGGATGCAGACACAATACATCAATAAAGGACAGTGAAAATGCTGACAGAAGTGGGCAAGCTGCTGCCATTTCTTTTGGAAGGGAACTCACTGCAGCACTAGGGATTCCTTGAGACCTGTCTGAAAGCGGCACTGTGGTTTGTACCCTTGCTTTTGATATCCAGGTTTTAGATCACAACTTAGCATCCAATACCTGTAGGTTTCTTTTCAGGTACAGGTATTAATAATGGTCTTAATTTAATTTCTTTTCATATTCTGTTGGTTATTATTTTCTCAAGATGGACTGGAAAGTTTCCCTTTTTGGATTTCCAATACCAATGGTAATAATCACATGTGAAATACCTCAGAAGAGTTTGATGTGATAAAAAGAGGCTGTTGTAGTTCCCCTCTCTCATAACACTCTTGAAATGTGTAATAGGGGCATCCAGAGGAGATAGACCACAGAGGGGTTGCAAAGACTTTTTTCACTGAGTAGTTTTGAAGAACTAATCAAAAGGAACTTCTTGGGTATGAGCTTTCTAGATTGTTGTCATCTAGAAATAAAAGTAAGGCAGCAAGAAAAAAAATCTTCTACATAATCTAAAATCTTTGCAATATTTTACAGATCTGCTCCTGGGCAAATAGTCCCACTATGCTGGAGGAAAATTAATAGAAAATGGCCTATTAGTGTCTTTATTTATAGTTCAAGACTCAACAACTCAGTGATTTATGTTTTCAATTTAATCACACCAACTGATATAAGAACTAAGTGGAAATGCAGGTATGACCTTGCTCAAGCAGACTATGTAAAATTCAGTGTAGCAAAGCTTACTTATTGAAAATTGTGCAGTAATAGAATGTTTTTTGCATTGTGCAGCTTGCCAATATGTCAATACAAGATAATGGTTTGGGCAAATTACAAGGCTAAAGAATTAGAAATGTAACTGGAAAAAGGAAACATAATATTGGGTTTGTGGCAAGAACTCGTTTTCTATGATACAACTAATTTGTAGTTTGATCTTTAAAGCAGAACACAAAAAGAGTACTGAAGCATTTGAAATGCAAAGTCTATTATAGAATAAAGGAAGTGTGAAGACAAAGGAATAGTCCAACAGCAGCCTAGAGAAGGGCAAAGGAACTCTTACTGGGAATAGCTAAACCTTGTATTCTCAGGGAAATAATTTGGTTATTTGAAATAAGAAGCTGATGGAGTTCATGGTGGGAAGTACAAGAAGTAGTTTAAGAATACAAAGTTCAGGTTTAGGAATTTTGTGTAATTGACTGTAATATTTTTCTTCACTTAAATCTTCCTTAATACATTCAGGCAAGAGAGGCAAGTTACTGAACCAGAGGCATATGAAGCCATTTCCATTAAGTAACAGAGTAAAACCTGTTCATTCCTTAGAAGGTGTGAGGTGCACAGTCATATCCAAATAGCTAACTGAAAGGAAATCCTCCAAATAAATGAATGTTTCCACTGATATTGTGTACCCCATTAGAAAATGACCTTAAGGATCAAAGAAAAGTCTGTTGAAATTGCTTGAGGTATTTCTTACTAACAATACTGATATTTTTGCCAGTCTTCCCATTAACCCCTCTGTGTTGGAAGAAGAAGGCCTAAGCCCTTCAGTGCAAACATCCCTCATACAAGTTAGATGTATTTTTTCCAAAGGATAGTTTCTCTCCTGGTACAGCTTCTCATAAAATTAGAGATTCATTAATTGGTTAAAATACCCTAATGGCCTGGCACAAGTGCAAGAGGGTGTGATTATTTCTGAGTTATTAAGGGAAGGTTCATTTAGATGCAGAAGTTCACATTGCTTCATTGAAAGACTCTAAAACAATTGTTGAAATAGGTTTTTGGTCTATTAGACTCCTCACTAATCTTTTGGGGGAGCTCATTAACATGCTTGAGTGATAAAAGGCATAAGGATAGCTTTCATCAAGTGAAATTGTTAGTGGTGCATATCATGCATGAGATGCATTATAAGTTGTATTTATGATGTGAGAAACCTTGTAATAGCCTCTGATGTGCTGCATAAATCATTGCATTCTTGGGACATGATAAATGAAGAGAAATTTAATTCTGGGACAGTTCTTAAATACAATATATATCACCAAATGGTATAAAAATCCCTCCTCATACCATTCTTTGGCCTTCAGCATGTAGAGTATGATGCAATTGCTTTCCTTTTCCCATACTGCACAACTCTAAGCACGGGGTGTGAGTGGAGAGCAGCAACACTGAAATATTTTGGCCTGTGTCCTTTGAGTCAGGTAGAAATAGTTAATCACATGTCAGAAGCAAGCTTTGGGCTATGATTAATCCCACATGTTGAGAATTATCTTTCAAGAAATTGTTTGAGAGAGAGCATGAGCCTTTTTTGAAAGAAAATGAGACCACTTGCCAGAGGGGGATTTTCAACGTCCTGTTTGTTTAATAGATACCTGGTGAGAGAACTCGGCTGAATATGTTTGAAAGAATTATTATTCAGCAAATCAAACCCTTTCAGAGGGATGTTATCCCAGTTTGAAATCTGATAATGTATTTTGGAAAGATGAAAAGCACTTGGGAGTGTTGAATGTGGCAGGGAATATAGGACATCACAAATTTTTTCTCATAGTTTTTTATATTTGCTGTATTTCATTTGTGCTTTTGTAATGAGCTGGAAATTTTATCAGATTTTTGCTTGTCAGTATTTATTTGGAATTAAAATGCTCAGGAAAACCCTCTAGTAGCAGAGCTCTCATGTTTTTCATGCAGGCAAGTGTGTGCACAAACTCAGAGTGTGCTCCTACAGCTTTTATTTACAGTTCCTACCTGCCTAAAGAGTAGTCCATGTACAAGCTCAGCTGTGTCTGTAGAAGACAAATAGGAAGATATCTATGCAAGCTGCAGGAAAATGTTGTAATAGTTTGATAGAACAGTGCAATGTGCTGGACTCCTCTGCTTGGGCAGAAATATTCCATGTGTTCATTCAAGGACTTGCAGTTGCTTAAACATCTTCCATCTCAAAGATAAAATTGTTAATAAGTTTCATTAGCATCATCCCCTGCAAGTGGATGTCCAACCCATAATTCTCTTCTGATGTTGTATGTTCTTTGATACAGAGAAGTTGTGTCCCACTGGGGTTTTGCATTGCCAAGATTTAGAAAGCAAGAGGCAACATGTAACTGGGAAAGCTCTGCTGCTGAGCTGGGTAGTTAAGGCATGCTTTCTGTGTGAGAGTCTAAAGGGAATTTGTGCCTTGAATGTGGATTTCTCCTCTGCTGGGAATTTTCTTCTTGAGGTTTTTTCATCTGAAGAATCACTTTGGTGACTACTGATAACGCTGTTGTGAAGAATGATCCAATGAAAGCAGGGAGTTGGGCTGTGTTATCTGTTTGGGGATGATTTTGCAAACAAGCACAAGGTCTTCATCCCTGATGAGAAGGCCACAGAGCAAGTAAGATAGTCCAGGTACAAAGAAACTTCAGCAAAGTTTTCAGTGATTTCAGTAGTTCTGAAGCTTCTTCTCATGGGCGAAGCTTACAGAGTGATTTGTTTGAAAGTATTTGTTATGCTTTACAGATTGTACTCCTCTGGTTTACAAATTTTGGCCCATTTCTTCATCAAGACTGGGATAGTTTTGTTCATTGTTCCATTCAGTGATGGGGACAAGGTTTTTCTTAATTGCTTGTGATGCAATACATGGGCATGTTTTGCCTATGTCATGGAAAAAAACCTAAAGAAATAAAAGTTTACTGTTTTCTCAGTGTGGCAATTGCTGAAATAGTTCTAAGATTGTTTCATAAATGGTGCTGGTTTGATTTTTTTAAAATGACTTTACACAAATTCTTCTTTTCTTTGTCCACTTCTGCCCCATGAGAGTGTGTTTGAAACCAGTGTGTAAATTAGGTACAGTGGTTAATAATAGAACCTCGGCAACTTTTAGTACTGATAGTATAAAGTTTGCACAGGGGGAACATGAAGCAGATGTTGCCTTCCTTTTTAGCAATAGCAAGGTCAAAACTGCACTGCAGCCTTTGAACTCTTGAAGTCAATCAATCTGCTTCTGGTTTCCATTCCCAAAATAGAAAAGAGGCGAGGAGCAGAAAAATGCAAAAGGACCTCCATCCTCAGCTGAGCACAAATGGAACTTAGGGTCTCCTTCTGCAACTGTTTCAAAAATAGCAATCCACATATTTAATTTATGTCAAAACAAAGCCAAGTAGTTTTGGTTCAGCATTTTACTTTGTTAGATGGAAAAAGAAAGATAATAAAAGACTGTATCTGAGAGCATGAAAATCTTGTGAGTCCACGTACCTTGTTTTGAGAACTCTTACCACTTTTACCCTTCTTTTGTGCACAATTGCTATATCAGCTGTTATCTTATTGTTGATTTTCCCTTTATCATGGTGCTCTGAAGGATCCCTAGTGTTTATCTCTTCATAGTTTGAAACACAGGAAACATGCTCAGTTGAAGGACAATCACAGGTAAAGGATTGCAGTTTAGAAATATCAAAGTATTGCCCTAATTTCAAGCTCTTTGGTCTCTTTTATTAAAATTAACTCTCATAAACATTTTAATAGCCAAGGGGGCCAGATCTTTTGATCTCAGATTCATAAAGCTCCATTTTTTCTGAGAATGGCAAAGAGAACAAGGAAGGCTGTAAATGGTCATGTGACTTCCAGAAGGTGAAATGCAAGTTCCAATCCATACACAAAATAGAGCAAATTGATATGAGCATTAGAAGACATTATATATCTAGATTAGTAACCACAGCTGCACAATTAAAATTAGTTTGCAAAACTGAAAAGATTGGTCCCTGCTTCATATTGATCACTGGACATGTCCCATTATAATGTGCAAAACTAGGAAGATTTATGCTCATCAGTGGAATAAAGTAAAATCTTAACATCTGAGTCCAGTGAATAAATGCTTTAATTAAAATGAATAAGAAGCAAGTCTTACTTTGGTATGTTGCATATTTTATACAGCCAGAGTTTTACATGTCCTTTAGATACTCAGATATTTGTTCAAAGAGAGACAGTCCATACCCAAAGAGCATATTTGGGTAGGGGAGAAAACTAATGCTTTTGTGGTGTAATGTCACTAGTGAGATGTATGCCCTAGTTCTGACAGAAGTGCTGCATTTCAGAACCCTGTAGCACTAGATAGGGGGTTTTAATTTAAAATTTACACCAGCAGCCAGAACAACAAAAAGATACTGAAACAAAGAGCCCAAACGCAAATCAAAGAAAAGTCTGCATTATTGAAAAGAAAGAAATTGTTTTACATTAGGGCTGAATTGAGTTGAATTTCTCTAGATTTCTATTATTTTGTCTGATGGAAGTTGCTTGCAAAAAGGCTGAGGGCTGGGAGCAAAGCAAAATGAGCAGTACAGAGAGTGCTGATCCTGGGGCTGGGCAGCAGGAGGCTCCGAGGTGGCACTGGCTTTTCCTGGCTAGAGTGGTATTCTCATCTCAAAAAGAAAGATTCAGAGGTAATACTTGTGAAGTCTGAGTTAAGAAAGGCCAAAAAAAAAAAAAAGAAGAAGGACAAAAAAAGACGTGGCAGCAGTTTCTGGCTGTGCTAAGGGGCTCGTGACAGAGCAGCTGCAGCAAGGGAGCCTGAGGGCTGGGTTTGTATGTTCTGAAAGTGGCAGGGAAAGTTAGCACTTCTGTGAGCTAGTTGTTCCTCTTTCTTTAATCCTTTTTCTCTCTGCTCTGTATCTTTTTTGGGGAATAAATAATGCCATGCTGGTTTTGGGCTCTGGTGATCCAGCACTGGGACGGGATCCTCGGGATAAACTCCGGTAAAATCTTGTGCTCCAGTCCCTTCTCCAGCCTCGTTGCTCTTCTCTGGCCCCGCTCCAGCCCCTCAATCTCTTTCCTCAACT
>JAOXXN010000082.1:403598-418006 GCA_026770055.1 Myrmophylax atrothorax
CCACAGGATCCTTTGGTTAGGGATAACCACAGGATCCTTTGGTTAGGGATAGCCACAGGACCCTTTGGTTAGGGATAGCCACAGGATCCTTTGGTTAGGGATAGCCACAGGACCCTTTGGTTAGGGATAGCCACAGGACCCTTTGGTTAGGGATAGCCACGGGACCCTTTGGTGTAGGGATAGCCACGGGACCCTTTGGTGTAGGGATAGCCACAGGATCCTTTGGTTAGGGATAGCCACAGGATCCTTTGGTTAGGGATAGCCACGGGACCCTTTGGTGTAGGGATAGCCACGGGACCCTTTGGTGTAGGGATAGCCACGGGATCCTTTGGTTAGGGATAGCCACAGGATCCTTTGGTGTAAGGATAACCACAGGACCCTTTGGTTAGGGATAGCCACAGGATCCTTTGGTTAGGGATAGCCACAGGATCCTTTGGTTAGGGATAACCACAGGATCCTTTGGTTAGGGATAGCCACAGGACCCTTTGGTTAGGGATAACCACAGGACCCTTTGGTTAGGGATAGCCACAGGATCCTTTGGTGTAGGGATAGCCACAGGACCCTTTGGTGTAGGGATAACCACAAAACCCTCTTGGAGTCAGATGTTATTCAAAAGGGGATGACCAGCCATGCTCATGGCTCTTGAAATGTGGCAGGATATTCTGGTTACTGTTATGCAATCTCTGCTCATGCTGTGGGAGTTTGTTTTACAAGTTTTTGTTTACTTTCTATTTTCAGGCACAGATTTGGTTTTGGATTTCATGCCCATATTTAATTTTAGCAAAACCAGAGCTATTCTGCTTAGCCATCTGACTCCAGCATAAACAGACAGTGTGCAAGATGAGGTCCAAAGACTTCAGAGATTTATTGGTGATGTTATGAACCTCAGAAATAAAAATAATTAATTAAACCCTTTAAATTGAGGACCTCTCTGCAAATGTAAAAATTATGAATGTTGGTTTCTCTAATACATCTTTTTTTTTCCTGGTTCTGTAACAGAAGGTCACAAATTAATTTCTTAACAAGAGCTGATAATTAGTTTTGGCAAGATCAACTTGGATGGAAAGTGTGTATGAAATCCAACCAGGCCAGCCAGGTGACTGTGAGAACAGCAAGAAATACCAGATTTTCCATATGATGTTTGGCTAGATGCATAATTTACCTTGGAATTTGAGAGTGGAGTTTTTAAGTAGGTAGAACTGGATGCTTTAAAATCACAGTGCCCATAATTTTAGTGTAAAAATTCTTTTTGTAACAAAGTTGTCTGTTTTGTCTTATTTCCTGGCATGGAATTTAGAAGTAATGTTCTATTAATATAGTGGGATACAAGAGGCATCAAAACAAAGTATTTTTATGATAATGCCATATAAAATAGACTACATTGCTATTAATATAGTGATTTATTACTAGAGAGCATATAAAAAAGGGACAAAAAGGCTGATTATTGAATACAGTCCTGTATTTCTTATGATGTTCAAGTCCTGCAATATCTACCATTAAGTTATGAACTTTTATCATCCCCCTGGGTGAGAATTGGGGCTTACTCCAGGACATACATAATGAATCAGCGTTTAGAAAGGTACCTCTTTTTCCACTTTTTCAAGGACAAAAGAAATGAACTAGGAAGCCTGAGACTAAAAAAGAGCAACAAGAAAGAGTAAGTGTAAGGAGTGACTGATGGGATAGGAGTAGAAAGCTGTCAGTTTGGTCCTTGAGAGGTGGCCAGGGCTGGTTAATGAGCAAGAGGGTTAAATGTGTTCTAGGCATCTTAAGAAAGCGAGCAGGACTTTTCCTCAAACTTATGTCTTTTGCCTCCACTTCTTTCCTCACCTACTTAGTTCCACAAATACTGTGTGCACTGGTGTTTAACAGAACTTTCCTGTAGTAAACTTTAACACTGTTCCTGACTTCTCTTGCAAACAAGCTTAAAGTGATTTACTTTTCTGGAACAACTGCTGAACTGGGAACCCAGCTATTCTCACCTGCCTTGTAAGCAGAGTCTCCTGGAAGAGCCAAAACCTTTCAGCTGCTGGATTACTCCCTTTGACTGTTGCACACTTGAGAGCCCAGGTCTAAACCTGAATGTGGGGCTTGGATTAAAGTAGTTGCTGATTAAAGTAATCAGCTGAAAGACTGGTTTGGTCCAGACCTCTTGCATTCAGATTTCTTGCTGCTAAGAACAGGCAAGCCCACAGGTGTGCTGAACTAAAAAGATAGACCAGCAAAGGAAACATCAAGGGCTTAATCTAAATCGGTGAAATTGCCAGCACTGAAAGTCCTGTCCTTGAGGCTCACTAGTTGCTAATGTGAAATTCTGGCAGTGCTTCCCAGATCTGTTGAACCTGTAGATGTTTGCAGCCACAAAAGCCTCAGAAAAATTGCAGCTTTATGTGTGGGCACGATTGCATCCCTGTATGCCTGTGTCTGTAATGTATGTTTTATTCTGGTAGCTCTCAAGTAAAGAGCAATAATAATTTTAAGCAGCTGCCCTTTCTGATAGCTGCTACCTTGGGGCTCATTCCAACACTCATTGAAAGTCAATGACAAAGATCCCATTACCTTTAATCATGCAGGATCAGGGCCTTACATGACATGGTCAATGCTGCTGAGCCTTCATTCAATGAGTATTTGCTTGCATTAGACCATGGCTATGCTTTTGACTGCACTAACTCATTTCTGCAGCAGCTCTTCGTAAACATTCTGGTTCAGGAGTGTCAGTAACAAGGGATGTCTGTCCATGGAAATGGACATGGTTGAGTAAACGTTGGAATAGGGTCTTGAAAACAGGTTTGAAATTTATGACTGTTTATACAAAAAATTCTGCTGTGGAGATTCTATTGAGCAAATCAAACCCCAGAGGGGGATCATGCAATTCATGGGTTCAGTGATAATCAGAAGAGGCTGAAGTTTAAACCCCAAATACTTCCTGATAATGATCTGGTCACATGCAGGCCACTGGAAGGGAATGATCCACCAATGAGAGGAACAAAGGCTTGTCAGCCTCTTTGCTTACTTGCACTGTCCCACCCTTTACAACACCAGAAAAAAACCCAATACTTAACTTTCTAAAATATAAAAGTTGTACTTTCTAACTGTGAGCACATATTTTTGGGGTAAAGCCTTTGCCCATGGAGGTGGCAGGATCTTGCTTTGTCTTAGTGCAGTATGCTACTCTTACTGATTTTGATGCTACCCTTCTTAAACAGCCGAGTTCATTCAGATCAAAATGCCTCGACAAGAATTCTACATATGTCACATACATTATGTTATTTCAGGAGGGAATAGGAAAGAAAAGAAAATCCTCAGCAGAATTGCTACAGAAACCAATTTTTGTTCTTGGCTTTGTTGTTTTATCTCTTCTACTTCATTGTTGCAGGAGAACTGAATGCAAATGAGAAGACCAGCCCAATCTCAGACACCAGTTCTGTGGGATTTAATTTAGGAATTGAAATTTAATCTTGAATTTTTTCTAAGCAATTTGCAAGTCAGACTATTTGAAAAATCCAGTCAGTCTGAATATTTTTTCCTAGGCAGAGGAGTGTTTCAGCTTTATCTTATCTATATATATTTTTTTTTTCAGAAGCTGGTGATAAAAGACCCCTTGTTTTGTGACTGTTTATGTGGATGTGACATTATCTCTCTGTACGACTGTCTCTCTGGGTTCTAGCAAAGTGCTTTAGAAGTCCAGGGACGTCTCCTCTGCTCTTTTGATAAGGCAGTTTTCTCTTGTTTTCTGTCTCTTCTTTCTCTACCTTGGCAGAATCTGCCATGCAAATAGCACACAGATGAAGGGTATCTTCTGAAATCTGTGCCAATATTTTGTATCTTTTGTAATTAACTTAAGACAATAATGCTTTCTTTTTGGAGAACATTTTTTCACCTTGCATTGCTACCATTTTACACTTCAATCAAAACCAACAAAACCTTTTGTGGGGAATTATTCTATAGCCTTATGAGTGTTTGATCATTTCTTCAAGGTGATTCTTTACATGGGGATGCATATGCAGCTGTTTGATTTGAAGGGCCCATTAAAATCTTTGCTCATTTTTCAGCTCTGGGACTGGATGAATTTTTATTCAGGTCTGCTGAGCTGGGGAGGATGGAAGGAATGTGTTTGCATGTTAAGTAACTTGCACTGGTAAAGCAGACATAGTGCTGAACTCTGAAAGCATAGAAAGGACATTATCTTAATTCTGTCTAAGTCATCTCTGTCAGGCAAGTTGATAGCTACTGTTCTTTGTAGCTAGTTCTGGGCACTGGACATCAGCTCCTGAGGTGTGAAAAGCCAGACTTTCTCATCTGCTGTTTGAGAGTGGGCCCGTTCCCATTTCCCATAGCCATGCTCTGAATTCCCCATGCACTTATTTATTTCTCTATTTGGACCATATCATTTCCCTCCAGCAATAATTTGGGAACTTCTGCTTGATCCCCACCTTCTAGTTTTGTAATTTTGTGCCAGCAGCTTCCAGCCAATAATTCATGCAAACATCTAATGTGCAAATTGGATTGGCTTTCATGGGGTAAAAACCAGTTCTATTCTCCATTAAGTGGGAGATTAGGTTTTTCAGCAGGATGAATGAGCACTGAAGTAATCTCCCTCAGGTTGGCTGGGACCCTGGAAACCTGGAAGAGCAGATCAGACAAATCCCTCTTGGGGGCAGTTGTTCCCACCTTTCTGCACAGGGATGGACAAAATGATCTCTGAAGGACGGCTTTAGGCTCTGTTTATTTAATGATGACTGTTTTCATTCATCAGCTTGTGGGTTTGTTATAGATAAAAGCAACACACACTGAGGTAGCACTAGATTTCAGAGCTTTCCCTTTTGAACCAGAGTTAAGAGAGGGGATAAACTTCCTTCCCTTTTTATTCTCTGGGAATGACCTTTCTTTTCCCCATCCACACCTACCTGTGCTCAGAGCAGGACACCCTCTCTCTCTGCTCCTTCTGCATTTGATCCTTCCTGGGTCGCTGCCATGTGTGAGCCTATCCAGTTCTGCCCTGAGAGTTGAACAGTTTTCTGCTGCAGCTGCCCTGCTCCTTCACAGCCCTCAGCTGAAGAGGCTTTGAATCTACCTCAGAAGAAGGAATGGGTTTTTTTCCTGGGCTGGTGCTTCCTCTCAGCTGCTTTACATATAATCCCACCTGAAAGGTTTCTTATTCTAGCCACAGTACCAGCAAGAAAATTGTATTCTTAATACAAAGGTGTTGTCAGTAGGTTGGCAAGTATTCTAAAAATACAGATGCATTATTAAAACGTTGTCTGTCTTGCTCAATCACCAAATCTTGGAATGTGGCTTGTGGTTTTATATTCTTCCTGAACCATTTGTAGGATTAAGCTGTCTGTGATTATCACTTAGACTTTCTTGGCACCTCCCAGACACAGTGTATTCGTGTTAGCATGGCCTAGCTGCTGCAGGGATCCCTTTCTGAGCAAGATACACCTTCAGTTTGCTTATCTAAATTGGACTGTGTGCTTACAATATAGACCTGACTGATAGGAATCTGCATTTATGAACAAGGCTGATGAAAATGGTCTGAGGAAGGGAAATCTCCTAAACTGTACTGTCTTTTGGGTTTTTCATTGTTGGTACAAAGAAATGAAACGTGAGCAGTTAAGATCTATATGGACCCTGTGAGACTGGAGCAGTTACCAGCTAAGAATCAACAAAGCCACAGCTGCTGTTGACCAGTAAAGGAGAAATCACTCCCTTGGAGTTCTCAGCTACTCCCCAGAAGTTTCTCATGAGAACTCTTCAACTTTCTCACAGGATCCCAGAGATGTACCTGAAAACAGTCAGGATGAGTTCATCAAAACACTGGACTTGTGAGATATGGATTATAGCCAAATGAAGTTTGTAGTTTGATGGCGTGAGGTTCAATTTAGCCAGTAGAACATAACCTTAACTCTGAATAAACTGTGTGCAGTGTGCAATAAAGGGTCTCTTCAGCATAAACCTTAAAGACTTGTTGCATGAAGGCCTTTTCCTTGTGCATAATTGTTTACTTTACTTCATGACGCAGTACCCTCAAATTTCAAGGCAGTTTGGTGACTACTTTTAGTGCTTAATCCATTGAGGAAAGCCAGAGCCAAATTGTTAATATAATAAATACTGAAAGCAGCTTATTTTACTCTTTGAATCTATTCCTGCAGTGCTGCACAGAGACTCCTCCTTTGGTTATTAAGAATTTAGGCATGGATAAATGTCAGTGGGAGTCTGTGGAAATAAATCCAATAACTTCAATTGGATTAGTATCAATTTCTTCTGAAATAATTGTAGGAAATTACTGTGTAGGAACTGTTCCTGAAATGAATAACTCAGAGAAATACCAGACTAAAAGGAGTAAATATCAAGTCCAGTTCCTCATCATGAGAGACAGACAAGTCAGATGCCTTGCATGAGATAATTAACAAACACATCTCTTTTAAAACATTCATGAAGTGCCTCAGACATGTAATGTTAATAAAATCAATGTTAATTTCAAATTTACCTTCACTGAATTGGGGCTGGGTAAATTTTCTGGATTATGCAGAGCTTCCGTCACACAGAAAACTTGTCTGTTACTGCACTTGAGACAGGAACACACATAATAATTTACAGGCCTTTTATAGCATTATGAGGAACAGAAGTTAATGATGGATTATGAGATTTTTTCCAGATGCATGAGCAAATATACTTTGTTCAATCTCTGAGAAATCCATACCTAAACATGTGTCATATTACTTAATGATTAGGTATTTGTCTAGGTTTCACCCGGCCCCCCTTCTGAGAACAAACTGCCTTCCCCCTCCTCCCCGCATGCTCCAAGCAAAGGGAAAAAAGAAAGGGGAAAAAACCTGCAAAGAAACCAAGAACTTGAAAGAAACTGAATTAAATCAGAAAATAAGTATATTTTATAACATTTACAACTACATCTACAATTTCTATATATCATAGGGAGCTTCCAAAGAAAAATGAAAAAAAAAGGAAGGGGAAACAGGGACAAAGGAGAGACAAAACAGAAACAAACCAGACAAATACAATCAAAAATCCCTAAAAAAAGGGCAAAAATACAATCTCAACAAAACTTACCTTAAGAGGAAATCAGCCTCTCCCTGATTTCCTGCAGGGTACTGGACAACAAGCACTGCAACAGGGCCTCAGACTCTCATACGGCAGACTGATGTCTGGACTGCCTGCTCTTGAGACTCACTGGAAAAAGAAGAGCTGCAAATTCCTATAACTCCCTTAGTTATGTTTCCTTCTTATGTGGAAAACATGACTGTGGAATACCTGAGAAATGGCCACTTATGTAGTTACAACGGCTTACTAAGGGGACTTTCACAGAATCCATGCCCTCATCCTACAGATCCTCCGCAGCTCAGAGCAAACAGTGTCTGTGTGTGTGATTTCAGTCCAAATCTTTCTGTCCTTATGATGTGCTCCATCAATACAGACATTTTCGAGAGTTTCTTGCAAAGTTCCTGCTTGGAAATGCCCAGACTTTTGGGCAGGGTTTGTTTTCTCCAGTGTCCCCAGGCACTGCTGGGTACACTGTGCTTGCTGGGCTCTTGCAGTGGCCCCCAGTATCTCTGGCCAGATTTCCCTAATTGCACAGTCATTAATGAGCCTTGCACAGCCTTTCCTTCTCTGGACCTTTACCAGGACATTCCAGGCACAAGTGGAGGACTGGATTAACACAACCTTGTAACAAGCCAAGCAGCAAGCTCTGACTGAGTTTCATGTGTGCAATTCAACACCGGTTTAAAACAAAAAAAAATAGAGAATAAGGGGGTTGTTTTGTTTTGAGGGTATGGCTAAACTTTATTAAGAGGTCAGGCTTCCTCAGGCCAAGTTCAGTACTCAAAGCAAAGTTTAATCAATAATTTAGCTCTGCACAGGTCTGATTGATTGATTGAGCCTTTCATGTACTCATGAGATGGATTAATGAAATAAAAGATGCTCGCTGGAATGAGCAGTGGCTGGTCCTTTAAGGTAAATGGCTGTTCTCTCTCCTTGGGGCAAAGCCCCAGGATGCTTATTCATATCACAATGTATTATTCTGCTGCACACTATATTGGCTCATGAGACAGGCTGTCTCCTCCCACATCATCCTGCTGATCATTCACTTCATTTCTTCCAACCTTAATTCCTCTCTACCAAACAGGAGAAATCTGCATGGCACCTTCTATTTTTAAGTGAGTTTTCCTCTAGGTCATGGACATGACCTGATCTTTACAAACAGAATTTCAGGAAAAAAAGCTTTGCAGAGTTTCTGTATACGAAACTCTAGAAACTCAGGCTGGTGAAGTATCAGCCCTGCCCTGGATATGCTTCCTGTACCAGATAGAAGTCTTCTAAGATTAACTTGATTTCTTCCACGTGAAACTGAATTTAACTATGCTTATGCAACCAATTTGTGCTGAATTATATAGTACAGTATATTTACAGTATATTATATAATTCTTTTTGAATTCTGGTGACAAGGACTTCTGTAAGTCCCATATTTGTGCTCAGATGCACTTCAGTTTCGTTCACTTAATATTTATTGGGGTTTCAGTTCTGCTCTCCTCTGCCAATAGTCAATTAAAACCTCCATAATACTCAGCTACCAATGAAATAAATGTAGCTCAGTGGATAAAAGTGCCTCTTCTACAAAAGTTGTGCTATTTTTATTTAGAATGTTCCCTTGCACTGTTTCTCCTCTATGTAATATTGGTGATGATATTTTTATCTCTGTCAGCCTTAAACTTTCCAAACTTCCTTTCATGGGCTAAGAATATTGCAAAATTTAAAAATATAAAACAAAACAACACAAAAAAAAATGAAAAACCAAAATCAAATAAACAGAAAACAGCAAAAAACCACAAGCAAACAAAAACAAGGAGGGGTGGCTTACATGTGGAATTTAGGATTGGCAAATTAAATCTTATTTTACTATTCTGAGTATTTCTGGTTTGATTACTATCTTGTTCTTTTGAATATCCTTTTCCTTTTTTTTTAGTTTAATGTCTTGATACATTAGGTATGTTCAGCAATGCATAAAGCATTTGAGAAGTTTGGGAACATACTTTAAATTTTAATTGACTAGTTAGCTTTTCTGCCAATGTCGGTATCTTTCTGTGTTCTCTGAGCTAGGTAACCATCTCTGGTGACTAATTCACTAAGAAGATTTTGGGTTAGGCTTTAAAATCCAGTTATTAGAAAATGGCATTTCAAATAGAAATAGGTGTTGGTGAAGTTAAATTCACTTTAGCTAGGCTACATTAAAAATGTCAACTACATGAATCAGCACATCTGCTTGACTGGGTTTTATTTCAAATGTGAGAGTAAGGTTTAAACAAAGAAACACCCCTTCCACCACTGCAGACCATTGGTGAAACACTAGTCATGTTCATAAGGGAATATTCTCAGAAACAGCCCAAATTAGAAATAGATTAACTATGAGAATTGTGTAACTGGGACTAATTTTACTCCTGAGCTTCTGGGTTTCTGTCTTGGATGTGCAGAGTTCAGCATCTTGGGAAGAGGAGGCACAACTCTTACGTTGTGTTCGTGTTAACTAGACAATACCTGACCTTTTTTTCCCTAAAATGTCCTGGTTGTGCCTGTGCTTGGCTTTGTTTGGAAAGGGATTAAGTTCTCTGGCTTGTGAAGGCCTCTCTGACAGTTGGGAAAGCCCAGTGCAATTCCCACATGCCAACAGAGTCCTTTCTGTGTCCTGCCTACACCCAAACAAAGCCCAGCTGGCTGCAGCAGGTTGATTTGGAGCCTGGGGCAGGCATGGATTCCTCCTGGAAAGGTTATTAATATCCCTGAAGTAAAACACGTACTAAAATATCTTCACAGGAGTTAAAAAAATCAAAGCTTCTCTTGGGAAAGTTTCTCTCCTAGACATGTGCTGCGTTACCGGTGCATTCCAAGCCTGTGCTGTTAATGGCCCAAGCTGTGCTTGCACACGTCAGACACCTGGCACAGCAGAGCCTCGAGCTGTGCTCATAAGGTCCACAGGTCTCCTCAGGGATGAAAGTTGTTACAAGGCATCCTTGGGCTTAAAACAGTCACTTTCTGTCTTCTTGTTCCTGGCTATTCATAGAACATACAGACTTTTTTTTTCATATGCCAGAGTTATTCTTTAATAATTTTATCCTTTACGATACTTTTTTTTTGCTATATCAAATGTCAGTTCCAGACCATCAGATTCATTTCTAAAATGAATTTTAATGTATAACAGCTCCTTCTCCTTCTATTTATACTCTGTCTCCAGCACAGAGCCTACAGAGAGAAGATTTTATAGAAATCTTACTTTAATCTGTTTGTGTTTGTGCTCATAGTGTCTGTTAACATTAAGAAACTGTACATGGGTTCAGAAATATATTTTACATGATCACTAAGTCTATTGTTTCTGGAACATTGCTAAACATTTTCTTTTTAAAAGCGAATACCATACCTAAGAATAGACAGAAGATCATTATTTCAAATTAAGTGATAGACAAGACAGTGTACAGGTGTATACATTTATATATATATACACACATGCACTTCCTCTTGCCGGAGTGAACCTTTTCAGTTTAGAACCTTTTCAGTTTCTCCCAGCTTTATAAAAATGTACTTGGTAGACTGGAGTTTTCCTCATTGATTTCTAGATACTTCTTTTTTCTAAAGAAAAAAATTTGAGCCAGTTTCACATGTTTCTGGTAAATTGGATGAAGGAAAAATATTCTATAAAAAAAAAGAAATGACAGCTAAAAATAAGTTCAATTTAATAAAATTTTGTGTTTTCAAAAAGAGCTAGGAAATTAAGAAGGTGCTGGTCTGCCATATCCATTAAAATACCCGTCCCCATATGGTCAAATTTATTTTAAGAAGTGGAACTTTGTGGCCATGTAAGGGCAGGCTGACTCTGCTTCACTGAGGCTGCTCCTCCCATGCCTCTGGCGGGCACTGTGCAGTGTGTGTGCGCTCAGCCCAGGGACAGCACAGCGGGCACGGGCTCCTCACGGCTCCAGGGTGAGCACAGGCCACATGTGCCATCCCCCGGGAGGAAATCAAACTCCCCTGGTCAGCCCTGTGCCAGCTGCTCCCGAGGATGCCCTGGATGCCATCAGCATCTCTCATGCTGCGAATCAAGCTGAGTGGATTGGAGGTGGCAGATTCCATTTGAATGTAGAACAGTCTTGAGCCAGACCAGGGACAAGAAAGGAATGTCTTGGGATAACACTGGGGACACTAGAACTGGGAGCAGGCAGGAGGGAGAAGAAACAGTGACTAGTTTGACAAGTGAGTTTGACCACTTTGAGCTGAGGATATAGGAGTGGCAGGCAAGGAAGTGGAGCTTTCTGTGTGCGAGAGGAGCTTGGGATGTGGTATAAACACTGGGAAATGGCAAAACTAGAAGCCAGTGGCGTGTAGTGGGGACACACACATTGAACATGGCAGTGAGAGGCAGCTTTAACTCCAGCAGTAATGTGTAAAGGCTAGAGGGGAAAGCAAGCAAATTATCACAGACATGAGCCTGGGAGAAAGACTGTGATAAAGAGTTAAAAAAAGCCCAGTGGTAGAAGGAATGAGGTTGGCATTTCACAGGAGTCAAGGAAGAAGAGTGTAGTCACGCAGCCTTCCTCACCCCCCACTCTCAGCACCTTCTGTAGCCCATCAGTATGGCAGCTGCCCTGCCAGCTCTTCTTTCCCTGGCAAAGAGGTTCATCACTCTTTAGCCAGCCACTCATAATGCTGCTCAGTGCTGTGGCTGTGAAGGTTGGTTGGTTTTTATTTTATTTTTTTTTTAAACTCTACCTTGGAGTGCTTGAATTTGTTGGTTTTAATATCACATTCTGAACAACAGAAAGTCAAAATCAGTCCAAGAAGAAAATGAATCTATTGAGTAAAAAACAATGGTAGATATTCAATGTAATAACTTGGATTCATTTGGGTAATAGCAAAAGCTAGCCAGTCAGTGCATCATAATTATTTTCCTGTTTGTGTTAGCACAGCCTTGTACTGTCACAGTTATAATTAATGTCACCATTGAGGTGGAATTGTGAAAAGGCTGTGCCAGACAATTAAAATGGTAATATGACTTCAAAATCTGTTTGTGATCGTATTGATTCCTTTAGTGGAAAGCTTCTCTGTGACCTTTTCCAAGCACATACTGTACTTTACACACTTTTGCAGATTAATCTTGTAAAACAGTTTTTAAAATTGTTTCACAGTAGGCTTGTAGGATTTTATAAATTGCCTAAAAGATGATAAAAACTGCTGTGATTTTGTGATAAAGAGCATTAGAGCACTGCCAGCAGGTCACAAAAAGTGCCTCTGAAAGTCTATTGGGAATCCCCCATGGCAGAACGAAACTCACAGTAGGGCAATTAGGAAAAGGAAGATGTCTTTTCTTAAGACACAGGTATTTGTTGTGGTGGAAAACTTGTTTTAAAAATGTACAATAGCTATAGCTATGAAAAACATTTAGAATGAGAACAATTTATGGTTCATAAAGTATAAAAATGAGAGTAAAAAGACCTTTCTGAGCTTTGGAAGGAAGCAGGCACTATAGCTGAGTCTGTTAAAACATAAAGCATCAGGCATGGACTTCATTCCTCCGATACTCAGTGTGAGAGATGAACCTAAAGCAAAATTCCAGACTGGAGTCCAACTCCCTCGAGCCTCTCAAGCTTTACTAGTCTGACCCTTCAGATAGAAACCAGTGAGTCTGGTGTGACAGGATTTGAATTTTCTGGAGAGAGAGTAACACTAAATATTGAATCAGCTGAACGTAAATAAATCCCTTTTCTTTGAATACATTCCTGGGCTACATATGTTGCAAGTCTGAATTTCTGCTGAGAAGCTAAAGATTTCTTTGTTGGATCAATTTCCCATGATAAATTGTCCAATTTATGTAACAGTGCTACAATTCTGGGATTTGCAACCTTCATCTGTGTAAATCTTGGATCTGATGACTCTGCCCTGTTAAAGGTAGTGTTGGTGAGTCCTCACAAAGAGCCCTCAGACCCACCTCTGAAGCCTTTCTGCTTCTGCTGCTTTGCTCCCGTGGATGGATTCCAAGCAGTTAAACACATGGGTAACAGGCAGAGCTGCCACACCTTTGCTTTGCCTGCACATGGGAAGCCTGGGGACAGCTAATGAGCTGCACAACATCCTCCAGCAGCTCTCCACCTGTCCGTGTGCCCTCTTTATAGCTCTTTCTACATCAGTGCCCATTAGTGATGGACAGTTTTCAGCAGGAATAAAGGACTCCAGAGGATCCTGAGTGGACAACTGGTTCATTTCCTGCAGGAGACACGGTGTGAGTCCTTTGGCTTGGTCACTGTCCATGTCCAGAGGCACACACAGTGCTCTGCTCACCAGATCTGCTTGGGGCCATCTGAAACAACCTCTCGGTCTCCTGTTCACCTGCCTATGCAATTCCTCACCAGAATTCTGTGGTAACTTTCTGCAATAACTGAAGCACGAGATGGCCAGTCACCAGGCTGGTGAGACACTCTGTCACTCAAGTAGAACTCTATTAAATTATCAGCTTCTGGTTAGAGCATTCCTATATGAAAACAGATTTTTCTCTCCAATATTCACAGGTTTGACAGAGAGCAAAATATTTCCATTTCTCCCAGCAAACAGCTTGTCCTCATGTAATGACAGTTTTCCATCTGCAAGAACTGCCTTTTTGATACCACAAACCACCTGAGGTGAAAATGTAACTGACTTGCTTTGCTGTAAACCTGCCAAAAGTAAAATTATTTTTGCCTGTAGCAAGAACTGTTTTCATGCCAGTGTATTCTCCAACTTTGCTAAAAGTTGCAGTCTTCTGATTTTATCAGAACAGAAGAATAACTCTAGTGCATCTCCTGGCAAATTAGCCTATTCCATTGTGAATCAAGGCAGCAGTTTTATTTGGGACTTCAGGTTTCATATTCACTGAAGAAATCTCTGGTGTGTCAAATTATGCCTTGTCAGTACCTGAATCTGAGCTTCTAAATCACAGGCAAGGCAGAAAAGCAGACCCATTTCTGGAAATAAAGGGAGCTGCAAATGTGCATTTTCAACTCTTTTTGAAGTCAAAGTATTTTTTTTTATTTAGTAATATAAATATAAGTACCTAACTTTATGCATTGATTTTGAATATATTGAACCTGAAAAATCATATGTTAATTAAAAATCTTCCAATTAGATATATATATATATTTCCAGAGTACAGACAGGTGACATAGGAGAAAAAAACCCAACAAAATTATTTGTTTCTTTAGAGGTCTGCATTGTAATGTCTTGGCTGTTGATATCTTCTGACAGACTCTGAGGCTGATCTCAAATATAATTATTTATTTTAAAATAATACTATTTCATACCATACTCAATAAATTGACTTCTTGCAGTGACTTATTTTTTTCATGAACTGTGATTATCCTTGTATTGGGAGA
>JAOXXN010000082.1:418106-428393 GCA_026770055.1 Myrmophylax atrothorax
GCCAGCATTCCAAAGGAGTTGATAAATTTTTTCATGTCTTTTATCTAAGGAAGTTATCTCTTGTGTGTCTGTCCTAACTGGCCAACAAGGGGACTCTCAGGACAGAGTCCAAGCCACAGAAACTGCAGGCTTCTTTCTGCTCTGTGGGCTGAACCAATGGCACTGCTGGAGACTTTTCCTTCCCAGCATCTTGAAGTTCCAGGAATATGTTGGTGGTAGGCAAACCTTCTTCCTTACTGTGCATCCCATTTATGCAAAAATCCTTCTGCCATGATTCCTTTATGCCAAACAACCTGCCTTTTTTTTCCCATTACCCCTGGCAACATCTCACTGCTCAGTTCTGTTATTCCCCAGGAAGGTTATGCCCCCTGGAAGGCAAAGAGCAGTGACTTTATGCTGAATGCAGTTGTGATTATGGTGGGAGTGAGGAGGGCATTCTGCTGTCCTGTCTTTTTGTGGTCCCCAACCTCCTTCATGATCACAGAGGCACTGGTAGGAGGCTGGACTTCAAGCACTGCCTTTCCTAGTTCATTACTAATGGAAGGGTGGAGATTTCTTTAATGAAGTTTTATGCAGTGTGAAATATAAAGTGAGAAAAACACAAATTCAAGAGACCCAAGTATTCATCACAGTTGCTTCCTAGGAGAAAAATATTTGTCCCAGTGAAATTAATATCAATAGGAGTGTCTCTGTTGATTTTTGCAGAGCTGAGAAAAATTTCAGCATGGAATAATAAACCTTGGCTGCCTGTTTTGCTGCTTCTATTTGCATTTCATCAAGTAATGGAGTATCAGCTACAGCACATTAGAAAAGCCAATCTATGGGCTTGGTAATTTGACAGCTCTTTAAGTCAACATTATTTTAAAATATTTTTAATCACCACAACATGAAAAATAGCATGCATTATTATTCCACTAGCAAATTAATGTAAAAATGTGTAAAAAGGCAAGACAGTTAAAAAAAATAAAAAAGTCCCACTGCTAGAAGAGACTCTTTAACAGTAGGCAATAAAGCTTCACACTGTGACAGTGTAAAAATTGACAGTTGAATCATCGTAAAATAATGCAGTAAGAGCTGCCCAAACGTAGTCCATCAACAACTGTGAGATACCAAGTGCCCTGCAAAAAGCACTGCAATCACTCAAGTTATAACAGGCACTCAGTTTCAAGATGTATCAGTGCAATAGTGTTTGCATAGTAAACATGTGGACCAATGTTAGTGTCCTAACTTCTACTGAACCAACCACAATGGTCCCCAAATTAAAATATTTAGAACAGAATATTATATCATAAGAAATTAATTTAAAGAGACATTCCACATATTGATGTATATTATGTACATAAATCCTGAAAGTATTTTGAGTGCCACATTGGATACAAGCAAAGAGACATTACATTTTTTGTGTGAAATGTATTTAGGATGCTTGAAGTCTGATACTTCTATTTTATGGGACAGAAGTGAGTGGCAATAACTGTTTGAAGAGAGCTCTGGAGCACTGAGTGCTGTGCAGGCCCTTCCTGGGGTGCAGGGTTGGCCGACCTGCAGGCAAGTTGAGGCATTCTCAGTTTTCCCTCATTGCTTCGTATTTCCAACCTGACTTTGAGTTTTTCCAGTGATCTTTAATGGTTGATCAAAGGGCAATAATGTGGATCATGATGTTAAACTGGCTACATCTAAATGAAGTCCTTTTTTCACAAATGCTATGGACAATCTTGTTCTGTGGTGGCTCCTCAGTCCCATTGAAGTGAACAGTGCATACTGGAAAAATTGGCAATTTTTGAACATCACAGAACATTGTCAAAAAAAACTAACAAGACTTGAAGTTGTGGCCAATCAGTAAGAATTTTTTTCCCCATTTCATTTGTGAGAAGGAAGTTGAATAGATTACATCCCTTTTCTCTTTTTAACCTCCATGCCACTGCATTGTGATTTACTTTTGCTTAGTTTTCCTTGTATGTGCACTACAGATATATTTTTACATCTCTAGCTGCAAGAAGAAAACACAAAACAGGCTTTCTAATGTTTTTTCCCACTTGTTCTGTAAAGAAAATTGTTTTTTTTCATGTATACATCTTCGCTGTTTCCACACTGCTGTACTTGTAAATAAGTTATTATCTCCAAAAGGATATTTCCATTGCTAATAAGATTAGAAATACCTTTGCTGTGAGATATAAATAATTCATTGTTTTTCATGTCATCTGCTTGTAAGAAGAGAAACTTGTGTCTTTTTATTTCTTAAAATAGTTAACAAAACTCCCTACATGTGGGTTCATTTTCTTTGAAATGTTTTCATCCACTGCTCGATTTTTCCCTCTTTATTTTTACCTCCAGTTATTTTGGGGTTTGGATGTTCCATTTTGGGAGGGGGTTTTTGTGCTGTGGAGGTTTTGTGTTGGGGTTTTTTTGGGTTATTTTTAATTAATGCTTTCCTCTAAGCACATTAGTGTGATACTCCATAGCATCTGATTTGTTCCAACCTGTGTAATAAAGACTGAATTTCTACAATATGCTTCTGTGGCCTTATGTAACAAGGCCCAGAGACATTCAAAGGTCAGAGCCATGGTGGCAATAAAGCATAATAATATTAATAATAACTTAGAAAAATGACAGTGGATCAAATCTAACACTGACATAAAATTACAAGTTTTAAATAACAATGCCCTTTACTCTGAAATACTGCTCAAAGCTTTTCTAAATGTGCATTTACTGTGTTCTTTAAGAATATGAGAGTTGGAACCCACTAATCCGCTGCAAACCAGTGGTGGAGTTTGCAAGGGCAAATGGCAAAGGCGGGTTGGACCATCCCCATAATAAATTATACTGATCCTGCAGATGGGCAGCAGCATGAAATCAGTAATGTGGTAAGCATGTCATGGAACTGCTGTTAAACAAAGGTTGTCTATTGGCACCATCAGGTGTTTGCCACAGTTCCTTGGCATAAATTATTTTACCACTCGCTACACTCCTTTCCCTTTTTTTCTCCTTTTTCATTGAGCTGATTTTCAGCATTTTCTTGTCAATGTACTTTCTGATTTCTTCGGGCAACTGTCCTGCTCTTTGAAATTTGTCTCAGATTTGCAAGACTTCAGTTGTATTTAGTTCTGTTTTCATTTCTTTGTGTTTCAAATCCTTCTGCATTCTGAAAAGTACCTGGGGATCAGTTTGCCAGTAGTCTCTGTGGTTTTACGCCTGTTCTTTAAGCATATACATCCCCTACTCTCCAAAGTAACGGCCACCTATGGAGGTGCAACTGTTAGACAAGCGTTCATTGGAATGGTTTTGATGTAGACTTTCATTTCTCTAAAAAAAACCCCAAACAATGACCTACTGACTGCACAGACAGGGACTAATCTTTAATATCTTCTTAGTTTTGAAAACCTACTATCCTCTAAAGTCTGATTTCAAAGCCTTTCTTTTTGGTGATTTTAAAACCAAAGCACAAAGGAGGCTTACTGGCTTGATCTGAATCTCTAAGAATAGGGCCCAAATATATTGTCTGGCATTCCCCTGTGAATTAGGTAGAACAAATCTGTTGTGGATTATAATCTTAAATCCAAGATTTTATTCCCATAACACAGCTAGTTTTGTGAATTATGTCTGCTTCCTTATGTTGAGGCTTATGATTTATTTTGGTTTCAGCTTTGTAGAATAATAGAATTCCTCACTGGTGTTGCTCGTGTATAAATCTTTACAACCCAGGAGTTGTAATGGATAGAGACAGTGTTCATATTCATCCCTGCTCATTTTTGCAAACAACAGGACAGTATCAGCATGTGCTAACCTAGTACAGAGGAGGGGATTAAGGGATTTGGAAAATTGGTCCTGTATGGTTTAAAGGATCACTAGTATTTAGAGAAATGTGTTTTGACTGCAAAATACTTTTCTTCCTACTCTTCCTGCTGAGCCTCCTGTAAAATTCACATGTAGGAGCAATTAAGTGAATTACAATAAAAACACTTCATCCTTTCCACTTTCTGTACAGTGGATGTGGATCACATTGAGTGTACAATTGATTGTGGTGGATAAAAGCTGATCTGTAAAGCCCAAGCAAACAATTCAAAACAGTTACTCCTGTCTGGCAGTTGCAAACTTGCTGTCAGTCATGCTAGTGTATGCAGCTGCTAATTAATATTCTAAGAATCACAAGAGAGAAGCTTGTAGCATGAAGACACCACAGAGAGTCCCTTAAATCAGCATATCAGAATCTTCACAGAAATGAATGTGAAACAGTTTGGTGTGAAATATAGCTAAAACATTATCCTATTGAAGTAAACATTGGCCAAACCAAGCTTCTGTGCAGCTGTTTGGTCACTGATATTGAACTGACAGACATTAGAAAAGGTCTTGGAACACACAGGGTTTTGCTGACTTGCATCTTTTCTTCCTCTCCTCCCAGTTCCCTTTCACAGACTCACAGACTATTCTGAGTTGGGAGGGACCCACAAGGATCATCCAGTCCAACTCTTAAGTCAATGGCCCACACAGGGGATTGAACCCCTGACCTTGGCATTATTACAGCCAAGTTTTAACCAACTGAGCTGATCTCAGGGTCTTAAGAAATACTTTAGCCATGTCCCGATAACCAAACCAAACTTATTTCTCAGCTCCATACATGGTTTCTGTCAGGTCCCTGCATTTGTGGGGCTTGTTCAGTGACTGTTTCAGCTGTGCCTGTATTGGCTCTGTCTCCCCAGAATACTCTTGGCGAGTGAATGTCCAAAGGTACTCCTTTTCCCTGGAAGTCAATGGATTGTGAAGAATGAATGCTGTGAAGTATCGGCTGTTAACAAATATTTGCCAGACAGTTTGCACAACAAAAACCAAGGCAGAAAAACACTGTAATAGTCACCTTATGGCTTGGTCGTGAGAAGTCACTCACACTATTTCTTTACATGATACAAAGAGTCTTCTGCAATGATTTATAGCTGAATAATTAGACTGGCAAACGTGGCTGGATGAAACACTTACTTACCATTTGATTACTGCTTTACATACAATGTTACTTGGGCTGCAAATCAAACACTCCAAAGCTGGAAACATCCATAATTACAGTAACAATGTATGGCCTTCTCCATTTGCAGTTTGATACTACACTCAACCTCGTGTGCCTCTCATTGCTCTGGAGATCAGTGTTGGTAGCCATGGATGACAAATTACAGCCTGTGAAGGGAATTTGTACTGGGAATAAAGAAGCTCTGCCTGTGTCCTTTCAGCTTTACATTCCTCCTGCACCATCTCCATCCCACCCCACGGTGAATCCTTTTTGGCAGATTTCCTCCTGAGAACTATTCAAGGCAGCCCCACTGAGGGTTTTTAATGACACTTCTACTCTTCCTGCCTTTTCAGCTGTAGCTTTCAGATACTTTTTGGAGCTTTATGTCCAGTCTGTGTATTTGCTCTTTGTTCTGTCCTAGCAGAGATATGTTGGCAGTGGATGTTGGAGGAGATGGGGAAAAGATGTCTGTGGCAGAGAGGACAGGCTTCTTTCAGACCTCTGTTCAACAAGGTAAGAATAAGAAGGCATTTCATATAATCAGCAGGTTTTTTATCTTTGGGATGTGGGGTTGGAGGCAGCAATTACTTTCCTCAGCTGTCTTTTGAATGCCTGAGTAATATTGCCTGTGTTTTCAGTAAGTCACTCTGGGTCAGATTTATGACTTAGAAAGGCTTTATGCAAAATCCATACATTTTTTTGAGAAATTTTGAATAGTTATAAATGGACTCTAAATAGTACAAAATACAAATAAAAAATTCTTTATGTCAAGATGAACACTAATTATACAACAGTGTTAGTGCAAATTTTTTTTCTGTGATGTTACAGAATTTCTTGGGATGTGCAGTTGTGTCAGGAAGGAAATGATGGTGCCATGTTATCCTGGTCCTCCCCTGGCCACATCCACATGGAACTAGTTCGTCAGTCACTGTGCTTATGCCATGAACCCAGGTTTAAAACAAAACCAACAACAACAGCAAAACAAAACAAAACAAAACAAAAAAAAAAGAAGAAGAGGATTTGTAGTTAGAATATTAACAAAACAAAGTTTTCGGGGGGGAGGCAAAACAAAACCAAACCAAAATATCCCTAACCTGAACTATGAGCATTTACAGAAAGTGTAGCTTTATATGCAAATTATAATTACGAGTATTGCATTTAATTGAAGGGCTATCATTACATTATAGCATAGTTGTTTTGAAAGAATGTCTTACAGGTTTCTTTAGACTTGTTTTCAGCTCTTATATAGAGTTTAATTTGCCAATTACTTCTGGCTTTAGTCTAATGTCATGTTACTTAAATCCATATATCCTTATACAGAGCAAAAAGGTATTTTTTCCCAAAGCTTAGGCAGACTTTTCAAATCTGAAGCTGCACATTTTCATAGTAAAGTCTGTAATGTTATCCAAAAAAAAAAGTGTTTAGCATTGACAATTACAAGACAAAAAGTCCTGACAAAGAGATAGGCACCAGAAAAGGTTTAGAATAAATCACCTGTGACATAATTTCCTATAATTTAATACATTTTCTTTGTCCGTGATTAACTGGATAAGTAGCAAAAAGATTGAATTTCATGAAAAAAAATCAAATTATTTACTAGAAACTATTTGCAGCATAAAGCATGAAAATAGGTTGTCTGGAGAAACTGTACAATCTCAAGCATTAGAGACATTTAAGAACATGTTAGGCACAGATATGTCAGAATGACTAAGTGAATTTAGACAGCTGGAAAGGGGATGGGATAAATACCCATGTTTTTGTGACTGACAAGTATGAAGGCACTGAAGAAGTGAAATTAAATAATATGTAATATTTTTAGTTTCACATACAGAAATACAGGCAAATATTTACACAACAGGTTTTTGGGAATTTCTATGCAGTTCCAAGGAGATTTTTACCAACCTGATTTCTTGGTAATAATGAAAACTTACAGATTTATTTAGTAATGAACTAGAATAGAGATAAATTTAAAAAAATATTAATTAAATGTGGGCATTTTCTTTTCAAAAACCAAAATCCAGTTTTTTACTCAATTAACTCTGCCCAACACCACTGAAAGTCTTGGTTCCCAGCACTGTTTCATAACATATTCTCATACAGTTGGTGTGAGTTTAAATATTCCAAAGAAAGTTAAACCTACCCTTAATTTTCTCTGCTGGACAGGCTCACAGTGCAGTTCAGACTCACAGCCTGTCCTCAGTCAGAGCTTCTCACCACCTTCTCTCTGACACTGCCTCATAATGCCTTGAAACATAAAGAGCCATCCCAACAGTTCTCAGAGATCTAAGTTTATTAAAAGCACATGTTCATAACTCTATACAGGTACATATTTTTCCCTTGGGCTTGGAAAGGAAAGGGCTCTGAACTAAATGTGAGTGTGACTTATTAGCCTCATGATAGCAATTATTTTCTTACCTTACTGTCTCCCTAGCAACTGTTTTGGTTGTCCCCAAAATGTGTGCTTCAAATAACTTTAAGAATGTTTTCAGTCTTAAAGGCAAAGTTCTGCTGGTGTGAACCTAATAAAAGTGGACTCTCTACTGCATATTACTTGAAATAGAGATATTACCTGTTATTGGTGCTCATGCCCCAAACCAATTAATACAGAGATTCTGGTAAGGGCCTCTTGAAAACAAGCTGCTACCTTTGGAAATTCTCTGGTGGTTAATTTTTCCCCTCTCAGAACTGGAACATTTTCCTTATCTAGTAATGTGGTGAAGAATTCACTATACAAACTATATGGTGTTGGGACTGCTGCTTAGATTTGCACTGGCTGCAGCCACCTCAGGGGGGGCTCTTTGCATGTTCTGCTGACATTAGCAACAGCATTTCAGCTCTTTGAACACAGAGCCTTGGATGCTGCAGCCACATCCACATGTTTTTATGCTTAAGTTTGACAAAGGCCTTTATGACATCAATGAACGTGGTGTTTGCTCATGAAAATGTGTGTCAGGACCATTATGCTCAGGAGAAGTTTGGGACCTTTGGTACCTGAGTGGGAATTGTCCTTTCCTGCTCTGTGCCTCCGTTTTGCAGCATGGCCTTGTAGGACCTCTGGAGCAATGTCACCTACCGAAGAGTGTGGCTCTGGCATTTTTGGCCTGTAAATTCACTTTTTTTTTTGTGCATTAGGCAAAATTTGTGTCTCTTGCAAAGGCTGCACAGTGATGTGAGTATTGAGCAAGGCTAAAGCAGCTGCAACATGCAGTGCCTTTCATTCCAGGGTCAGGGAGCTGGTGGTCACAACAGGTGTGCAGTATTTCAATGGAAAGAAATATAGTCTGTCCAAAGAACTCTTTCCCCTGTGCCTGCCCTCCTCCCCCTTTCCCCACCACCTTTTTTCATTACAGAGAAATGAAAGGCAGTTTCTCCTTCAATACAAATTAAATTAGTTATTATCATATCGATTTCAATTGGGCCAGTAGCAACAAGCAATTATAATAAGTGGGAATTTAAAAGGTTTACTACTGGCCATTTTAATTCACAAATGGCCTGAGTAAGAATTTCTTACACGGGAAAAGCTCCTGTTGGACTTCAGAGGAAACTGTGCTTGAACAGCAGCATTTCAGCATGTAGCCAGAAGTGATGAAGCTTAGCACAGATATTCATATGCTGTATTTTGGGGGTCTGTTATATAGCACATCAATGCAATGTCTACAGATATTTTAAAAACATCAGCTTTAAACTGACAGGAGAAATTACATAAAGTGGTTTGAGGAGATATAAGTAATAGGAAGAAATTAATTGAAGTATAGTACACTCTGGAGGGTGGAGAGTTACTTGCAACAGAACTGGGACACAGCAATAGGTTTTTCAGTCTGGTGGTTTGCACACTGACTTCGTGGTCATACTGGGCATTTAAATTCCTTTATGCAAAGTCCTAACCAGAAAAGGAAAGAACATGGGCTAAAGGTTCCTGGAGAGTTCATGCCAGAACTTTTGTACTTCCCAATCTTCCCCGTGTTCCAGAGCCCTGTCACCTCACTGTTTCTTGACCTGAATCTTTCACACTCTCAGCTTGCCCAGTTGTTCAACCAGCTGATATTTCTGCTGCCAGATAGCCTGGATAAACAGAAGGAGTTGGTTTCAAAAATACTAATGAGGGTGTTTTACAACAGTGTCTCAACATATCTATATAGCTATGGTTTTGTTAAAGGTAAGAGATGTGTTAGTTTATTCCAGCTAAGGATTAAATCCTGCCTCTGGAGCTGTTTCCTGACATTGGTATTCATTTCATATCAAGGGTGTAAAATCTGGTTCAGATGTCTATGAGAGATTCAGAGCTATAAAGCAATATTAAAGGATGAGTGAGAAAGGTCTAATAAGATAATCCATGGATATCAAGGGGTTTCTAAGTTGTATTTGTGCAAGTTATGCTTGTGTAAGTCCTTCAGCATGTTGCTGGTTGTGGGTCTGCCTCCTCCCATTGTTAACCAGAAGAGAACCTGAGCATGCAGTCAGAATTAGGCTAAAAGTCTTTGTCCTCACTGGCCTCTGTGCTGGGTGGTGCTCCTGGTGCTGGCACTGAAGGACAAGCAGCCTGCTTTGCACAGCAGCAAAGCACACTCCCTGCATTTGGGGATTTTGCAGAGCTGCTTGTTTGCAAGGTTTTCTTTTCAGTGTGTTGAGAATTTAAATCACAAACAGTCTGCTCAAGTTATAAATTTTAACACAGCCTGTTAAGATTTGTCTTGTGATTCCTCTCGTAATCAGAGGTGATGATGCACTGAGCATTTTCCCCCTTATTTTAGAAAGTATCCCAAGAATTCACAAAGCTGTCATTGCTCAGTTCCACTGTACTGTTTGCACACTGACAGTCTTCGGCACTTAAGCATGTTATTAATGTATGACTTGGTTGTTTACTTAGTATAACAAAATTATTTTTTCATTCTGTAAAGGGTACCTGGAAATTATATCCTCTTGCATCTCCCTGTAAACCTCTCAAACATCTAAACTTTGTGAACAGCAAAGGTTGTTTCTCTAATGAGACAAAGAGAACATACTTGGCATGTGTTAAAGCATTCCAAAGTGATCCTCAGCAGTTGGCTGTGTTATAATTTTTTAATAATGTCTAACAGTTTATTTGACATAAAGTTTGAAGGCAGCTCACTGTGGTTATGCAATATAAACAAGAAGCAAAAATCTACAGTTGAAATAAGATTTAATTGTCTTTTGTGTTGATTTTTCTTACAGGAATAAAATGGTATTATTTTGTTTATCACAGACTCACAGACTATTCTGAGTTGGAAGGGACCCACAAGGATCATCGAGTCCAACTCTTAAGTCAATGGCCC
>JAOXXN010000082.1:428493-446667 GCA_026770055.1 Myrmophylax atrothorax
TGCTCCAGTCCCTTCTCCAGCCTCGTTGCTCTTCTCTGGCCCCGCTCCAGCCCCTCAATCTCTTTCCTGAACTGGGGGGCCCAGAACTGAACACAGTGCACAGCACTGTGGGATGGGGGAAACACCTCCATCTCCACATGTATCACAGGCAAACTCAGTTAACAGGGAATAAAACCTTTCCAGCTCACAGCACCCAACAGTCCTGTTGCTTCTGGTAAGCAATTACTTTATTGTCTGAATTGTAATTAAATTTATGTTTGGGAAGAGATCACTCCCAAACAGCCAAACTGGCTTTCCTGATTTTCAGCCTCACAGTTTTCCCCAACACACCAACTCCAAAATGCAACACAAATGAAGATGGGCACACCCAGAACCCTGAGAAACCAGGAAACACCTGTGGCTTTCTGCATGGAGAACAGGAGACCCCCACCAGAGACGTGACACTGGCAGGGCTCAGGGGGAGAGCAAATGTCTCCTGTCACACCAGTGGCAGCAACAAGCAGAGCATGGGCTGTCCCACAGGTGTGCAGAGGGCACCAAGCAAAACAAAGGTGTGAGGGGGCTGCAGTTCAGGTTGAAAGCCACTGCTTGAGACCAGCTGAGTCACTGGGCAGCACAGAACAGAGAAGTTTCCATCTCACAAGACCAAAAACCTTAACATTTTCCTTTCACAGTATCACACAGTGGTTTGGATGGGAGAGACCCCAAAGCCCATCTCATTCCACCCCTTGCCATCAGCAGGGACACCTTCCACCAGCCCAGGGTGCTCCAAGCCCCGTCCAACCTGGCCTTGGACACTCCTAGGGATGGGGCAGCCACAGCTTCTCTGTGCCAGGGCCTGCCCATTCCCACAAGGAAGAAATTCTTCCTAGCCTCTAATCCAACGCTGCTCTCTGCCAGTGGGAAATCATTCCCCTCTGTCCTGGCACTCCAGGCCCTTGTCCAAGCCTCCCTCCATCTTTCTTGTAGGTTTATTTCAGGTACTGTAAGGTCACAAGTCACCCCAAGGTCCACTTTTCTTCTAAATAACCCCCAGCCAGGTTTGGGTTATCTCTGCCAGCTGCCCCTGCACCTGTGGATTCCCACAGTCCTGATGTATCAGCTCAGCCTTGCAAAACTACCTGTTGGTGTCTGACAGCTGGTCTGGTTTTACCCCTTCTGGGAGGAGGGAAGAGAGAACGTGAATGAAGGACCAGCATGTTTGCTGTTACCCAGCCTGCTGCTGGAGCAGGGAATAGACTCACAGAACTAATTCAGTTGGAAAAGACCTCTGAGATCAGCAAGTCCAACCTCTGACCCAACACCAACATGTCAACCAAGTGCCATGTCCAGTCTTTCCCTAAACACCTCCAGGGGTGGTGACTCCACCACCTCCCTGGGCAGCCCCTTTCAATGTCCAATCACTGTTTCTGTGAAGAACTTCTTCCTAATGTCCAACCCAAACCTTCCCTGGTGCAGCTCAAGGGAATACCCTGTCCTGTATCCCCTGATTGCCTGGGAGGAGAGCTGAGCCCCACCCGAGCCTCCTGTCAGGGGACAGTCACTGTGGCACTGTGAGCACAGGCACTCACCAGGCAAACGAGCCACATGGCTTTGAAACATTCAGCAAATGACAGGATTCAACAGAGGAAGCTGCATTTAAGCTGCCTCCAAACTAAGCAGTGTCTCCACTCCACCAAATACACACAGAATCCCAGACTATTCTGAGCTGGAAGGGACCCACAAGGATCATCGAGTCCAACCCTTCAGTCAGTGGCCCACACAGGGGATTGAACCCATGACCTTGGCATTATTACAGCCAAGTTTGAATCAACTTTGCCTTGCCCCAGGCCTTGTGCTTGGCTTTGTTCCACTTCCCAAGGCTCCCATGGGCACACTGCTCCAGCCTGGCCATGTCCCTCTGGGTGCCATCTCTTCCCTCCCGTGTATCACCCGCACCTGCAGCTTGGTGGCATCAAACACCTGCTGGGGCTGCCCTCAGTCCCCTGCCTGTGTCATTAATGAAGATCCTGAACCACATCACAGACTCACAGACCATTCTGAGTTGGAAGGGACCCACAAGGATCATCGAGTCCAACTCTTAAGTCAATGGCCCACACAGGAGATTGAACCCATGATCTTGGCATTATTACAACCAAGTTTCAATCATCTGAGCTAATCTCAGGTGGTTGAGTTTGTCCTAAAGACCACTATAAATCTGTGTTCAGAGTTGAACATACCTAAAATCGTTTAGTCTGTCTTCCAAAGTAACTTTCATTTGTGTTTGCATTACTTTCTGCTCTTCAGGAATTTTTCCATGTTTTTGTACCTGTGGTTAGCAGGAATATTCTGTGATGTGGAGAGGAGACAGCATTGTTTCCTGAAGTGATAAAGCCTCTGAAAAAAAGATATGCATGTAGGAGGTTAGAATGGGTAGGAGATTAGGTTTATTTAACCACCACAGAGAATAATGAAGTTAAGTAGTAGTCTCAAGTGACAAGAAAATGGCAGCTGTTTAGACAGTACATTTCCACAGGGTGATACTTCAACAGAAAGGAAAGGTAAAGGAAAATAGAATTGCCTCCAAAACACAGTCAGGGTTGCTGCAGTGCCTCCCTTCTGGGCTCTGGGTGACTAGAATATGAACCAGGGGATCTATACTACACACCTTGATTCCCTGGGAAGGAAGGCAATCCCCAAGCACTCAGGAACTGCACAGAAAGCTGTGTAGGGCGAGCAGGCTCAGAGTGGAGCTGCTTGGGCACCTTCACAAAGGCAGGAGCTGGGGCTCAGGGAGGAGCTGGGGCTCAGGGCTGGTTTAGCTGTCCCTGTTAAGGGCAGTAGTTCCACCCACAAAGACAGATGTGGCTGTGAATCTTTCAGCACAAAGATGTGAAAACAAAATGCTTTTTCCCATGCTTTTTTAAAACAATGAAAATTATGAAGAATTAGTGATCATTGAGCTCTCTTTTGCATAGCTTTGTAAGTTATTAATCATTTAGCAAGGCTGATTTTCATTTTCTTTCTCTGTGAGACAGTATGTCAAGGCATCTGCTGGGGGGAGCCTGAACCATCAAGTTGAAAACTGGTTTGGAATAAGAAAGAGTCTCTACATACTTTGCTGAAGCCAAGGAAAACATTTGTTTTATTAAATTCTGTTTGTCTGGGGTAAAAGCCTGAGACAGGGCAAGATTTGCCTCAGCTTGTTAGAGAGGAAAAAGGATGGTCAGTTCCTTGCTACAGGGTCTACTAATGCCTAAAACTTCAGACTTCTCTTAGTCATCCATAAAATTAGTGGGGACTTCTCAGCTCTCAGGAAATTGAAACTTCTGAGAATGGGTGAAAGCAGAACTGTCCAGGGAGCCTTTACTGCATGTGCAAAGCCTTTAAAGAAGTCAGCAACATTTGAAATGAGGAATCCTGAAGGCATCAGGCTGGTCCTTTGTATTTGAGGGGAGGGGGGAGAGGAACGTAATGATTTCCACTTTTGATCAGAAAAACCTTGATAACCCTTAAATCCTTTCTAAATCCTTATGGGGATCTGGGCAATTCTCTTTTAGTTTTATTATGTGCTTGGTGGCCATGAAAGATTGGAAGGAAATTGGGTGTGATAATGTTATAGAGTCTATAGGTAGCATTACCATCCTCATTAGGACTCCAGTTGTGCTGTGCTCCATGTTGAGCATTGCATGAGTGAGATGGATGAGCTGCTGGGAGAGAAATTCAGGCACTGGGATGATGCAATCAGTGGCTACTGAATTCAGGACTTCAATAAAGATGATTTATCCCATCTTTAACAACATCCTGTTTGACAAGTACAGCAGGAATAATACATCAGAGATTGGTTTCTTAATATACTCTGAAATTTTGATTTCTCTGCAGTAGGATTCTTCATTCTAATAGAGTAATATAAGTATCATTCTTATGATTTTTACATTGTTTATTTTCCACAAAACTTCTGGGTTTTTAGAACAAAGGAAATAAGTACATTTATTCATGAGAAAACGTTTCATTATTTCTGCTTTATTTTGGGTTTGTTTGTCCTAAAGCATTTAAGCTTTCATTTTTCTCCTGTCTGAAATAGAAGGTTGCTGAATTTAAGAAATCAACAAAAAGAAACAAATAAAAACCCAAGAAAACTCCCCCCTCCCAAAGTTATTGATGCAGCTGGTTTAATATGATGATAAATAATTTTGTATCACACCTGGGGAAAAAGTAAAATTAAGTGATAGCTACAAGTTCATTGAATAGACACAACTGCCCTTTTAATGGTGCTGGGTTTACATTTTCTACCTTCTCTCTGAGCTCTCTGAGAGTTCACAGTCAGAGAAGTTGGTGTGAAATGTGTATGAAGTTATCTGAAGTTGTCCAGGAGAAAGCTGGTTTGAATCCTTTGAATTTAAAGGCAGAAGAAATAATTTATTTGTATATTAGGACATGTTTAAGCACCTCTGAAATCTCTCCCTGTAGATTGTGATCCACTACTGGAATTGCTTGCTGGGGAAGTCAGTGTTCTGCAAAGATGGGTTTCCCACTGAACATAAGACTCACACCTTCCTGGAGGAACTGCAATCTTAAAAACATATCATGCCACTCAAGATTTTTTTTCTAGTGACTTCCTCCTGTTGCTTCAAGGTGTTATGATTCTTTAGGCTGCAGTTACAAATTCATTGATACTATTCTGACAGTGGAAATAAATCATGGCAGCACAAGCATTCCCAGGGGGAAAATGACATCTTTGGGAGCATGGTTCAAAGAATTCTGCATAAAACAAGTCACGGAGGAGAAAGGAGATTCTAATACCCATCTTTTCTCTTTGGGTTCTATGGAAAGTTGTTCTGCTTTCCTCAGCTTTTCTGAGGTGTTTCTTAAAGCACTTTACTCACTATAGTTAGGGTGACAACACCCAAAATAATAATTTAATGATTATTTTTGTCTTACTAGAATTCTTAGTGCTCCAAAAAGTTAGTTTTGTCTGGAAGTTTTCTAACAGTGGCTTTATAGAGTATTTGGATGTTTTCTAGATCAGACAATTTGTATTCATTGTTTAAAATTGTTTATAATCAGATTCTGTTTAAAATATATATATTGCTATGTGCAAAAGGTTGATCATGGTTTGTTCAATTTTTCTGAAGGAGAAGAAGGTTTAAGTAAATTCTGTAACAAATACAACAGTCTGGGAGCACTAAAGTTTCAGCTGAAAATGTCCATGTGTCAGAAGTTCCCAGGTAGTGCCAAGTGGTTGGATGCACTCTGGGCTCAACTCTGCTTTGAATTCTGCACTTCAGATACCAAAAAGAGGCAGATACACACTTCTTCACACCAATTTGTGGGTGTTAAAAAGGGCATTCTTCTTTATTCAGCAGGCTGGGTGTTCAGAGGATGGCTCCTCTAACCCAATGTGCCAAATGACAGGTGGACAGGGCTTTTTATTACATGCTGTTTATACATTGATTAGATGTTCTTGCTTACTTAATACATATTCATAGGTTTGCTTTACATAGTCACACCCCTATTCGAAGTCCTTTTTTAGTTCTTTCAGGTCTTATTTGTTGTCTTGACCTCAGTTCTTGAGCAGGCGCAGTGTCATTGTGTTTAATCACCAAAACCCATGATGTTTGTTCTTTATCTTGTTTGGGTACCCAGAGCTTAGTTTCCATCCTGTACATTTGAGTTGCATCCCTTATCTAATTCTCCAGGACTTCTCTGAGATTATTTGGGCATTCTGAGATGCTGTAAGTAAAGTTTCTATTTCTGCTGTCACTACAAGCTGTTGCTCTTCTGTGGAATTGCCCAAACATGGAAGTAAGAGGCAGGTGGGACTCAAGATGCCTTATACATCACCTGCCTGCCCTAGGAGAGTGGCACTGGGATGAAAACGTCAGTGTTGTGTGGTGCTGTGTAAGGTGCCACTCATGCTGCCTTGTGCAGGGAGTCCCTGATCCTCCAGGTATACTCTGCTAGTGCCACATCCTGTGAGCATCTCTAACTGAAGGCCTTGTGACTGTTCAACTCTCCTTCCAAAGGGCTCTTGAAATCATAAGTGTCTTAAAAAGTCTTAAGATGTGAGAGTCCTTGATAGTCTTAGGAGTGCTGCTGACTCTTCTCCCACTTCCTGAAAACATGCAAAATCCCACCTGCCACAGGCAGTCTGGAAGGAGCTGTTAGAGGCACGTGCTGGCTGGGAGCTGGTGTGTAATCTGAATCAGAATTGTTCAAATATTTCTGTAAACATGATTAACCTTTTCTCAGCAAGCAGTCTCAGTTGGATGAAGACTACAGAGTTCTGATGCTTTTAGAAAATCAAAAACTGGCTATGCTGTCTCAACAGCTTTTTCAAAAAGAACCATCTGTAATAAAGGACGTGCATATATTAGAATAATTTAAAGAAGATGCTTATCATAATTATGAAAAAAAATATTGCCATACATAGTTTGCATCCTTAGAACTTGTCAGTCTCAGTGAAACTTTCCTGTGTCAAATATTAGAAGAATGCAAGTTCATATTGTGAAATTTAAGGAAATAGAAATAAAGCAACTTCTGAGCTGCCCTACAAGTTTACCTTAAAGTGTAAAGAGACTTGAAAATTCCCAGCTGTTTTTTTAAAGGTTCTCATGGCAATGCTGCAGTTAAATGGTACAAATTTGCTGAAATATTTAATGTAGAGCACAATTGCCTATCACAGAATATTCAGCTGTTTTAAGTTTTTCCCAGGAAAGCCTTGGCACAGGTGCACCTATTTATTAGATGAGAACCAGAGAAGGGATGCTTTATACAGTGGGGACTTTGTTAATCATTGTGAGGAGGCTGTTCTGGGAGCATCACAGAATGAGCTGTGCATCTATTGCTGCCAGCAAGGTCCTGGACTCCCAGGTGCTCCTAAAAGAGTGGTTTGTATGACAGTGATATGTTCAAGGACTGAAAAGAGGAAATGGAGCCTAATTGCAGCCTGCCATAGTGGTGAGGCCAAAATCTATTCTGATTTTGCACTAATAAGAAATGGCAGAATATGTTAACAGACCTTGGCTCGTTAGTTCACAGACCTTCCATGCACTTCGCAGAGGACCCACCAGTCATTGTGGCCAGGTGAACATAATCAAGACCCTGCTCTCCAATCAGCAACACCTAATGAGCTTCAGCTGTTGCCAAGCAGCCAGCTGGAAACAGCTGCGTGGAGAGACACTGTGGGCAGGGGCAGAGCCCTTGGGTGGCACAGCTGAGGGAGGCTTCAAACAGAGGGTTCTCCCCAGGCTCAGCAAGCAGCAGCAATGAGCAGGAACAGCATGGGCACGTGGCAATGGAGGGCAAAAAAGGTCCTTTGTTGGTGAACAGGAACAGAGAGGAGAGTCCAGATTTAAAGGTTCATGTCTTCTCTTGTTCAGAAGGGAAAGTGAGAGCTGCCCCAAGCCAAGGGCCCAGGGATTCCTGTATCAGACTGCAGAGAGACACCACACAGTGCATATGACTCCTCTGCTCCTTGGATTAGAATTTTAAACCCCACTTTTTTTCCATCTGCTTTCAGGCCCACCCTGCTTTGGAAGGGAAGATAGTGATGAAGTGCTGTCTGCACCAGGTCTAGCTGCTCTCGTACTGAGCATTTGTGCCTGAAGCCTTATCCTTTCTCAGTGATATAAGGACTGCACTGAGAAGAGCTTCATATGGGTAACTAGTTCTGAAAAGGTGGTCAGCCAATAAAACTTCAAGAAACATTTCTATTTGGACAGTTGGATGGGGGGGGTAACTGAACTAAGTAGGCAGCTCAGCATCTTAGAGAAGAGCTGAGGAGAAGCTACTGAATTTGTGATTTTGCTGGCTTCATTTACTTACCCCAGCAAACAGGAAGCATTTGATGTATCCTTTCTGTAGTCTGTTTCATTTTAACATTTACTCTTGTGAAAAGTTTTGCTAGGCATGGTCCTTTTGCTGCTAGAGGTTCCTCTTTCTTTAAAAACAAATCTGTTATTTATTCAAAACAAGATCTTGCTAGTTTCCAAGGCTGCAGGAGCATTTTCCTAGGGAGCAGAATTGGCAGCAAAGCTGTGCACACTACAACATCATGAAGTCATGACACTTTCATTAAAGACCAGGGCAAAAAGAAAGCAGCTCCCATTATTTTTTTCTCCCAAAGCTGCTGGTGGCTAGAAGTTCAGTTTGCACACTCTCTGAAAGGATAGATGTGCTGGATTTATCCTCCTCTCTGGAAGAAATGGTAGCAGTTCTAGGACTTGAGTAAAGCATATGAGAGGGGTGGTATCTAACTCATGGAAAAGATATATTGGGAGCTACTATGCTGAAAGATTGGGTTTGTGTTTATAGTCTGCTCAGCACTTTGTTGCTTGCTTTATGGCTATATTAAGGGCTTATTAAGTCTTAGTTTGATGTCATGCACAGCATCTTTATAATATATGTTTGGATTTCATGTGTTATCTCTGCAGTAGACAATAAGTATGCATAATCACCTAATCATTTCAATGTAAATGATAAATCACAAGATGAATGGCTTTAGCAGTTTGAAAGAAAAAGAAAGATATATAATTTATGAAGCAGCTTCTTCTACAGGGGATTATGGAGAGGCATAATACAAAACAAAAACCTTTTTTATTTCTGCATGTGATGTTTTTAAACAGCCTTTTGTACAATAACTAGATTTTTATGTTCATTCAGGGCACTCTAATGTGCTGGCACCTGACCTGCACTCGTGTTTATTTCCCCTCTATATCAGCAAGAGTGAGGGAGGCATCTTTGAGGAAAACACTTGGGACCAAAGGATCCTAAAGAGCTGACACATTTATATATATGTTACCTTTACCCTCATAGACATTTCCTGTAATGCCCAGAAGCACAACTAGCTGAATGTGAGCAGGCTGTTCAGCCTCTGGAGGACCCCATTGCATTCAGGAGTAATCAGCTTGGGCACAGCAATATGACCCTAAAGTGAGCTTCTGAGTGCACCCATGGAAATATCCCCTTTTGTCCCATTGCTTTGGTTCTAAGGTCGACATTGTGACAGTGAGAAGAGCCAGAGTATATGAAAGTAGTCCAAATAAACACACCAGCCAAATTTCCCTTTATTTAACACGCTATTCTTCCACTCTATTTATCGATTCTCTTTTACTCTTCACCTCTTACTAAATTGAAAGATCAGAGGAAAAAACCAACAAAGGGAGGTAAGAATCAACTAAGTTTTATCTCACTGAAAGGAATGACAAAGATCCCATTGACTTCAATGGGCACGTATCCTTTTATCCTTTACTTTGATTCAAAAGTGTGCTTTTGAAGCAGATCATCAGCACTTACTGAGCTTTGGCTCACATCCTGAAGTGCTTGTAGAGACACAAACAGTTCCTTCTGAGTTAGACTGAATTTCAGGATTGATTCCAGACGTGCCCCTAATATGCTTCACCCTCAGAGGAACATTCAGACCATGGAATGAGAGAAGGGCTAATCTGAAGTAAAAATGCTCTCCAATAAGTTCTGTGCATCACTTTAATGTTGTAAATCTCCTCCTGCTAGGCCACATTATTTGCAAATACAGGCACGAGCAGTGAATCCAGGATTAGTCTGTTGTTCTGAAAGGCATTGTACTCTCAGGTGTGTTAACAGCTTCCTTAAAGTATGTTGAGTGATGTGATGGCTTACAGAAATGAGGAATGATTCAGCTGAGATTCAATACCAAATTGACATTATGAGTAGAAAAGAAGTATCTGAAATTAATTTGTGATTCATCTTCTGAGTTTAGTAATATTGAGGATTATAATTCAGGGGGTTCTTGCATGAAATTGTTATGAAGTACTGTCAGTGTGCTTGACTGGTCTAAAACATACATGTCTTGAAGATGACATTTTCAGAATGCATCTCTGCAGAACTAACTTATCATAAATTAAATACTCCGTTTAGAGTGAAACAGGTGGGCTGTATTTGCTTTCTTGCTAGGACTGTAAAAGTACCCCGTGAAGCTTTAGTATTTAGTTTTTGAGGGTTTTTTTTTTAAATGAAAATTTGAAAGGAGAAGCTGGACAGCTCCTCTGTGGCAGGGAACAGGAACAAATACATGGTATGTGAGTTTGTGTATTATATTAACTTTTTGCAGTCTTACAGCACATGTCTATTTAATTGGGACCATTTTAAAATATATTATTAGTGATCTGGATTAATTAGAGATAATGTAAAAATCAAGGGCATAAAAAGACATGTCACATAGCATGTGTTTGTTCATTACATGTGGCAGTAACTCTGCAGGGGAAATTAATATTGATACTTATATTGAAACAGAAACACACTGTTCTGTGCCAGCATTATTAGTGGAAAAATAATTAATATTGACTACAACCTCTCATATGCTAAGCATGTTCTGTTGGGTCCTCCCAGTATCATTTCATTACTCTGAGACAAGTGATGATTCCAGCAATATTGCTGTGTTTCAGGCAAGGAAGACTCCATGACTGAGTCAATTATCCTAGCTCCCACTATACTGAAATATTTTGTGAAAACTTGGAGGTTGTGCTACTACCTACACAGGTTTTATTGTGTACATGAAAGCAGGAAGAGTCAGTCTGCATATTAATCTTTACACAGATTTCTCCATTTAGTTTTATGTCTCTCTCTGTGGGGCAATCAAATCTGTGTCACTGTTGCTACTATGTCCTCTGTGGTAGCAAGGCAGCAGTTCTTGTGTATTTGGAGTAGAGCAGTGCACTTTTTTGCCAAGCATATACTTTTTTATTGTTTAATGTTTAGTTGGGTTAACTTGGAGCTGTATCAAAATGCATATCTAATTTGCATTTCAGAAGCATTTGCAAATATTTTGACTAGCTGAAGTTTGTCTTATGTCACTGCAGTTGGGTAAAGCTCTAATATATTTTCTTGTAAAAAATTGTTCAGTGGCGAGTTGTTAAATAGTTAAGAACATAAAGCGTGTCATAAGTCACTGAAGTGCTGCTAATCTTGCCTGGTTACTGCCTATAAGTGCCTCATCTCTGCTGGGATTCTCCAGTAGGACCATAAATGGGACACAATGTGCTGATAGGGTTTCCTGTCATTCCTCTCAGTTTCTTTGCTTTGTTCCTGCCTTGCCTTTCTGAAATATGCATCAGATATAAGGAACTCCCACTACAAAAGTTCCCATAGTAACATCCCTGAAGAGTTCAGAACAAACTGCATGCCAACAGCAGCCTCCTAGTTTAGATGCAGCTGTGCTGACGGGTGCCTTTGCTGGCTTGGTTCATGGTAGCTGGGAATTTCTGCCCTTCTGCAGCTGTACCACAGCAGAGCCCTTACTCAGGGTCTGTGTCTGTAGCTATGCTACAGTCACTCTGCAGTAACTGGCTTACTAAGAGCAAATTTGAGACCTCTCTGATAATGCAGTGGAATACTGAGGTTTGAATTATTTTTAACATGATTTACTTTTATGACTTATTGGTAAAATCATGTGATATTACTCAAATTCATGAATTATGGGAAATTACCAGTTTAGAAAGGCCAGGAGAGTCCCTAAAAGTGTTGTTTGAGGACAGGCTGTACATTTTTTACACTTGAAGAAAATTCCCTTTCTTTCTTTCTGTCCATGTCTTTCTACAAACAGCTCTAATTTATAGGTCTAACAATACCTTAAGAACTGGAGGACTTGAAACATTGCAGAGCAGACTCTCATATCCTTTCAACAGAACAGAGGGAAATTGGGGTAAATTTCATTGTTGCTTATACCAGTTTTATATTTGAGGATTGCCATTGCTGGCTCACATCTTCAGTGTTTGCAGAAGGCAAAACAGGTTTTGGCATTCTCAAAAGCAGCTGGGAGAGCTGGGTGGCTGTGGCTTTCAGCTGACAAGCAGAGAAGAAACTGTTGCTCTGCTGTGGAGAGCTGGCTCAGGTCTGAACAGAAGGGAGGGTGTAGAGTCTTCTAGATGGCATCAGTTTTTGTGTTCTGTCATTCAGCATGCCAATGATCTATGGACATTTCCCACCAGTGATTGCTGTGAAGGGGCAGAAGCCTGTGAAAGCCATTGGGATTAGCATGGCAAAAAGGGAGATCTAATAGGGGAAAATGTGTGTACATGTGTATGAACAAGTGATTGGACACACTCCAGTTACCCCCAAAACATGCTGTGTGTGCAGTGTCTGTGAGCCTGGGGACAGCTGCAGGACTGTTCACTGCAGGTGTGCAGATTGGGCAGCACTGCCAAAAGTTATTTTAAAGCAAGTAATGTGCTCTACTGAAGGGCTAGTGACCACTCCTTTGATAGGGTTTACCCCCTCCAGATAAGCCTGGAATTAACAGAATTGCAGAGAAAAAAATTTTGAGACAACTTGAGTTCTAAAGCAAGTACAGTCACTGACCTGGATGTCAAGAAAAACACTGTTTTATTAGTGGTGAAAACTGGATGCAGTTTCCACTTTTGTTAATGAATGAATGAAATAAACCTTCCATGCAATAGGATGAGGTATAAATCATTTTGGATAGTGCTCCTAAGATGAACACAGGAGTCTGCAACATTTTATGGAGGAGGTAAAAATTAAGGAGGCATTATATGTCATGCATATCAATCAATCAGCATCTAGCTGTGATATAATTGTGTGCATTTGACAATAACCTTTCCTACTAGGCTGCTCTGATTGAGAGAATAAAACAGTTCTTTGGGGCCCCACAGCAGAGTATATGTCTGTGCTGTATGAGCATTATAAAAGTTAACCAATTAAGGCTGGAAATTTAACTGTGAAAATGTGGACTTTCAGAAAACAATGCATATGCAAATCTTTCAAACAAGGGAGAGAAATTGGTTTTACTTGCTGTGCTGAAGTAGCCAAATGTTAAAAGTTGGTAAGTGCAAATTGAGCTCTACTTTTTATTTTATTCCAGTGCATGCTTATTATTTAAGAGAATTTTCTTTATAGAAATGCTGTGTATTTTATTACATTTTATTGTGGGAGCCTATACTACATTTTGCAGTTCAAGTATCATAGACATTTAATTTTAGAATAAACAAGTAAATCCAGGAGTAAATATGGCATACAGGTTTAGTTGTTCAACACCTTATCATACTTTTTTTTTTTAACCACTTTTCTTAAGCCTGAAAAACAGCTTATTATTTGATACATTGGCCAGTGGTTACCAGTGCTGTTCATGTTAAAGGACACGACAGCAAGTGGAGAGGGAAACAAATGCCAACCTGCTGCAGTGCAGTTGCCACCTGATGTGCATTTTTAGATGTATATAACATGAATGCAGGCAAATCAAACATGCAAGATAGCTAATGAGCAGGAGGTGGGCAACAGCCAAATGATAAAACGGAGCAAAAAAAGAATCAGCTACCAGGAAAGCAATGTGTTCTTAACAGTAGAAAAGCAGTCAGGCAACAGCCAGGGGCAGGGGACAGCAGAGCAACGATGGGCAAAGTCAGTTAGGAATATCGATAGGAACTGTAATAACGGGGTTAGGAAATTTCCTATCTCAGAGGAACTTTATATTAAATTTTATGGACCTCATCCAATCATTATGTGCAAAAAAATCTCTTTTAGCTAAATAGCAGTCTTTGGATAAATTCACTTCCACTGTGGTGGAGCTTACACATAAATACTAGTCCTTCCCCCTGCACCCTGACAGGCTAATCTGCATCCTTGATCAAGGGGGATTTCAAAGGGACAAAAGCATGGTTGGATCTGTCTGGCAGAGTTTTGTTGTTTTCCCCCAATTTTATTAATTTCAGTAAAATGCAAAAGAAAGAGCAGATTATTACAGAACAAACATAGCAAACAGCTATTTTGCTCTAATTTGAAACATCCTTTTTAAAAAAGAAAGGTGAGCAGTGAACTGAGTAGCTCCAGGTAAATCCTTCTAGGAAGCAACACCATCACAAGCACAGGTAGAGCTTCAATGGGAAATTAGTTACTGCCTGCATGACTCGTCTTGACTGTGTTCAAAGTGTGATTGCCTGCACAGTGGTGGGATGCTGAGGGCAGGACTGGCCTGAGTGTGCTGTATTCCCTCCAAACTTCCTGCTTACTGCCTGGAGCCTCTTGAATCAAAATGTAGGTCAGAGCAACCTGAGGTTGCTGAAGTTCTCCTGTGACCCAGGGAGGCATTCAGGCTGCACTGTACTCTATGGGTTCCTGATTGCTTTCAGGTTTGTTTCAGTCAAGCACAGCTCTCCAAAAATAAAGCACCTACAACGTAGTAACTTGTAATGACATTCTGCCGGGGATTTACCTCAGCTCTCGGTTACTGAGCTTGAGAAATGGGCGCTGGCGGTATATGTTTCTATGACATGCTTTGTGAAAGGAAATCTTTGAAGAGGAATTATCAAAGTGTAAGCAGCCTGCTGCTGTGTTGACAACTAGTTCCTAGATTCTGCTCTGTACCGGTGCAGGGCCATCACGAAGTGTAAACTGAAGTGTTTTTCTCCCAAGATGTATGTCAAAGCAGAAGCTGCTCTTTGGAAAATATGCCAAAAGTACCCCTTAAAGCTGGATTTTCTTCAAGTGTCTGACCTCAGCTATGCTAATGCTATTGAAGTCAACAGGAACAGGACCAGCCCTCAGTAAACTCTTCTGATGGGTTATTCACCCCCACATCCCTGGCTTGGGGTGTTGTGCTACAGGGAGGAATCTCCAGGAGAGTATTAGTGAGCTCTTAGTTCTGATACAGCCCGAGTTCTTCTTGCAACTGTAAGAACAGAAAACTCTAACTCACACACTCTGTCATACCACCTTTCTCTCTCTGAATTCCATCTCTCACAGTGATGCATAAAACCATAAATGCAGCAAGAACAATTTAGATGCCTAATTAAGAGTGTCTTCTTTGTGCATTAATCTTCCAAGTAGGAATCACTGGTTTTCTTTCTCCTGGTTTTAAAATGATCAAAACTTCCCAGTGAGTTTTATGGAAATTTTCTTGTCTAAAGGCTAGTTTCTTGTCTTTGTCAGTTTAAGCAGATTAGACTTTTAAATTTACAATATTGTCATTTATTTTTAATACTGTGTGTTGTGAAGGAGAAAACTGCAGCTTTTAATTACTTAGTATTTATTTAATTTCCTAGTAATCACTACAGCTAATTCTGATTGATAATAGCATATTTACTTTAACTTTTTACATGATTTCCTATGTTTGAGTTAGAAATACATTATTTTGCCTTTTGCACTGTTATTCTGGAGTTCTTAACTGTGCAGTAATCTTGCTAGATTTTTGAGTAGAGAGCCTTGTCTCTTCATGAAAATAGACTTGAGTTGTGTTCTGAAGTGTTACCATCACTTCTCAGGAAATTTGTTAAATATTTACATGATGTAAGGTTCCTTGGCAGTGTCTTGTTGCGCAACTGTTGCAAATGGGAATAAATATGCTAAGGTGAACAAATGTGAAATGAGGACCAGCTGTGATCAGTGGGTGTGCAAACCCTGCAAAGAACAGAGTCTGGGAGCCAGTTTAGAAAATTCAGTGAAAAACTCAGAGTGTGCTTAAAATAATTCAAGGAAAAGGCATAAAGCTCTAAAATTAAACAAAGAAACAAACAAAAAACCCACAAAAAACTCCAAACCAACCAACCAAAAAACCCCACCCCAACAACAAAAAAACCAAGCACCAAACCAAACACCCAAAAGGTGAGTGGGGATTTTTCATTCTCTACTGTCAGATCATTCTACAGGCAATATTTAGAAGCTTTGTCATAGATGGTGTCATGAGTCTCATTAAAGGTGCCAGGAATGGCACATTTCATTTGTGCTGTCTCAGCTGCTCGTGGAGTGCCCTGAGGGAGTCAGGAATGGAGCTCTGGGGCAAGTGTGGCTCAGACTGTGAGTAGTAGAGATTTATGAAGTCCAGGAAACGCCCTAAGCTACTTTGGTCATAGAGGTAAAAGTTGTCTAAGGAAAAAATACTTTCAGAGAGCAAAGCAAAACAGGACTTTCATTTTCAAATTATTTAGTAGTTTAGGAATATTAATCTGATTTTTGTGAGATTTTGAGTTCTTTACTGCAAGGTGCTCTCATTAAGCAGCAATCATCCATGTCAAGTCAGTATTTATGGACTATGAGGCGGGGAGGTCTGGAAATGGGATCTGTCAATATGCTTTCTAAAACCTCCCTGGATTTGGAACAAGAGCTGTAATTAGTACAAGTCAGAGGTCATCACAGTTAAACAAGACATCAAAGGGCAACCAGAGAGCCTACCATGTCTGACAGAGGAACCAGCAGTTGCTGGAAATACAAACATGTAAATAAGATTAAGAAAATATCAATATAATGTCTGGGGAGTTGATGTGTTTTCAAAGAAATTATTTACTGTTTTCCCAGTAGTAATTGTTGACTGTAAAAAACAGTAGTATGCCCAAGGATATATTCCCAATATAGCCTGGAGAAGAGTAAGTTGTATTTAGTCCATAACTTTGGAAGAAGGGCAAGTTGTCCTGAGGATGGAGTACTGCCCAGAAAGGTCTTGGGCAGCACACAGTCATGTAGAATGTGATACATGGGATACATAAAGATACTGCAAAAAAAGTCACAGACCATTGAAAAGTGATTTATTTGGCAATGACTGCTTGGAGGAAGTAAAGTTTATGTGGAAAATAGGAAAGACATTATTGTTCTTAACTTCTATGTCATGTTATGAAGTTATCCTGAATATTTACAATCCTTAGTATCTGATGCTTGTTTGCTATCACAGACCTTATTTTGGATTTTGACAAGGGAAAATCCCAGCATGGAACTGGTACCATTTTATTATAGGGGTTTTCAGATACTGCAGCATTGAGGAGGGAAAAGAGATGTCAGTCCCCTTTAACACTGACAGGAGAAAAGAGTGAAGAACACTTCAGAAGCCATTACAGATTACTTAGGAGGAAATAACTGTGTCTGATTACTTAGGATCAAAAAGGAATTATGTTAATTTGAAAATACTGTTAACGATAATTAAATTACATTCAAGTTTCTGAAAATAAAGATAATCTGAGTTGGAGAAAGGGGAGTGACTGTAGAGGCATCTTTAGAAGGTCGAAATTACAGCTTTCAAACACATGAAAAAGGAAGGGGATGGCTGGTTTTTTTTACTTATTTGCAAAAAGATACTTGAAAATTGAGACTGGAACAGATACCCTCTTTTTTATTACCTGTCCCTAATAATTCTTTTTAGAATCAGGTTGTAAATGAATATGACACTCCCAGATCTCCATAGCTGCCTCTTCAAATTTAGCTGAGAGATAGGAATATGGCTCAAGTAACTACATGGGTGTTTACTGTTCATGTCTGTTCATTTACCAAGAACAGCCTCCTTCAAATCTATATTTTGTATGCCCTTTTAAAACACTTCCTTATTTTTGAGAGGCCATCATATTGTCAAAAATTTGTTGTTTCGTTTAATGTTCTAATTTATAAAACTTAATCAAGGTACTTTTGTAACTGTGGTGACAATGATAACTGAAATAGTATTTGTTGAAGTAACCGAGCCAGTTGGTGATTTGGAGTCATTAATGCTGTACATTCCTTAACCTCTGACCTGCATAATGGGAAAATGCACAGCAAGTGCTGCTCAATATCTGAGGCACAGGGGCCAGGAGCTGTTGTAGTGATAGTCCAGATCAACAACCTCAGGCTGCTGCTTATCTCAGAACAGAGTGTGATGGGGGAACTGCTGATGTAGTTGTTTCAGTCTTCAATTATTACAGTGGTGATTAAAACTATTTGTGTGAAAAATGTGTATTGAGATCACTACGAAATTTTATTGTTAGTGATTTAAAATGACTTACATTGCAGTCCATATGGGTTGAATTTCTGTACATTGAGGTTTACTGGAAGGAAAAGGTTCAGTGCTCAGTTGAAGGTTTATGTGCTGGGAAGAATGAAATTACTTGGTAGAAACAGTGCTTTGGAAATCAAATCTCTGTTCCTTGAGGGCACAGGGCTGCAGCTGGTTTGAACTTTATTCTGCTCCTCTTTGATGGTGAAATGAGAGGTGTCCAGCACAGCTGAGGTGCCATTGCCCCAGCTGTGGTGACTGACAGGCTCAGCCATTGAGCACCACTTTGCTCACTCCCAACCCTGTGGGATGCAACTTGGAATGGAGTCTGAGCTTGATGGGACCTAAGAGAAACCAAATTAAAGTTTTGAGCATAAAAAAGGTTTGAGTGGGTCCAGGGAAGAGCAACGAGGCTGGAGAAGGGACTGGAGCACAAGTGCTGTGGGGAGAGGCTGAGGGAGCTGGGGGTGTTTAGC
>JAOXXN010000082.1:462405-491287 GCA_026770055.1 Myrmophylax atrothorax
TCTGGTAAAGGGACTGGAGTTGGCCCAAGGGTTGGACTTGATGATCTCGGAGGTGTTTTCCAACCCAATCCATTCTAGGATTCATCACTAATGGTAATGTTTGCCACCAATTTTTTTTAACTACTGAAGCGCCCTTCAAGCCTAATTGCAGCAGGAATAAGAAAGGTCTCCAGCAATAGACAACTCAACATGCAGACATGGCTCTGAAACCACAGCAGGATCCCCAGCTCCTGCTCCAGAGGGTGTTTTACCCTTGCATTTCTGTCCCCATTTCAGGTGGGGCACTGCCACCCTTGAGGGGAGGAACCCATTTTCCTCCCAAGTGCTCCAAGCACTGCACTCTGCAGAGTGTTCTGTACCTCTCTGGAGACCACCAGGAATATTCCAGTAGATTCCCAGGGAAGAATCCTCCCTGCAGCCTTGTTTTCTTGCAGACTGTTCTGTTACTCTGCCCTAGCCCCTTCTTAGCACATGCTCCAGAAACTTTCAGTGAGTAAATAATGGTCTGCTGTCATCTGTCCTCAGCATCAAACACCTCAGCAGTGAGACAGAGCTGCCAGGGAGCTGAATTAAGACCTTGGAATTTTGGGAGGTTTCTGTGTGCACTCTGCTTCAGGAATTTTCTCATCCTTAGGATTTTGCCTTGGCTTTGTTGTGACCAACCAGTAGTTTCCACATTCTTTCTCTTGCTGGTCTTTTTGCTTGATTGATTTGCAATTTAGTCCAGCACTCTATATCTTTTATCTGTTCTCTCCCTCTCTTCTTCCTCTTTTCAATCTGTTCTGGAATGGTTATCTCCTTTGGGCTGCTGCCTTTTTTGCCTCCTGATCACCTGAACTTTGTAATTTCCTCTGCTAATCACAGCGACAGGGTCTGTTGTCAGGCCACTCTTCTTTTAAAAATCCACTTATAAGATTGTTGCTGGAACTGTCTGACATCAACCCTGCTTGATCTAAGTAAAATTACTACCTTCCCCCCGAATCTGTCTCTTTGCTCTTTTTCCTATAAAACAAGCAACACCCAAAATGCAATCCCCGAAGGACCATTTTTGTGAGCCTCCAATTCTCATAGGTATATATACAGAAATCATATGTTGCTTTTTAGCAAGCTACTGTCCTCAAAATTGTGGATTTCTATTTTACATGATGATGCCTATTTTTTTCATATAATTGATACAGTTGTCTCTTTTGGTTCTCTAGCACTTGATTCATTCAAGTAGTATTTTTGTAGGAATTATTTTGTACAGCACTTGAGCCTGGATGTAAAACCTGAACCCACTGGTGTTCTTTCTGCTCCACTAGAACCACAGAATGATCTCCTCTGTTGGGGTTTAACCCCAGGCAGGAACTGAGCCCCTCACAGCTGCTCACTCCAGGCCACCAGCATGGGACAAGAGAAGGGGAAGAGCAAGAGTGACAAAAAGTTTGGAAAAGAACAGTTTAACAATTGGCACGAAATAGTATAATGATAAAATAATTTGTAGTGAAAAGGGAAACAACAAAGAGAAAGAAATAGTAGCTTGTCTAAGTGTGATAGAAAGCCCATTTCAAGCACCATCAACCATAGCAAATCCTTTCCCAGTGAGTCAAATGCTTTAGTGAAGTCAACAAAGAAGATGATTACTGAAATATTTGAATGTGACTGATCATAGTCTTGAGGTTTGTCCCTTGAGGCTTGTCCAAGTGTATGTCATCCCAATGCACATTGATATTCTGAGTTGTTTTTTAACTTTTGAATCCTTTCCAGAATAATGACCTTGCTTTCAAGCAGTATCAATGCCATTGATTTGTAGTTGTGTGTTTCCTTCAGAACTCTTCCTTAGTGCCTGGCATGTACATTGATCTTTCCCAGGAATCTGGCTGCCCTCCAGTTGCTCAAATCTTCAGGAGTAGAGAAAGCAGCTTTGCTGCAGTTGCTGTCCATGAAGCTTTGTTGGTGCCTTATCCTGTCTTTGAACTTTCCTGGTTTTCATGCTTTTAGCAGCATGTGCTGCTTTAGACCTTAACGGTGGTGCTTCAGTTCTACCTGCTCACTCAACATCATCCAGCTGTTCCTCTTCCTTCCATAGATTTCTGCCAGTATTCTTTCTCTCTATGATTACTTGCTTTTCTTCTACCCAGATTGTGTCACCTTGGAGTGAGCACCTGTGACAGGAGCTTTTCAGCAACACTGCACTGACAGTGCTAAACTTTCATGTCAGCTGATTCTTGGTACACCTTTTGATCTCCTAATTGCAGGTTTTTCAAATTATTGTTGAACTTGTATGAACTACTGACTTTTTTCTTTTTTTTCTTTTTTTTTTTTTTGTATCCTAAATAACCCTTAGTAGCCTATTTAGGAGAGAGTCCTCATTCTTAGTAATGTTCCCATATCATGTATTTCACAAACATTAGTATTATTCATCTTAATAAAATCTGGTCTGTTACTTTATGTTTGGATCTTGATTTTCTTACAGTTTGGAAAGTGCTTAAAAGCAAGTTTTAGTGTCTGCAGTCTGTGTGCTGTTACAGACACCAAGTTGAAACAACATATCAAGGGCTTCTCTTCCTTCTGCCTTCCAAACTTAAGCACAGCTCCTGAATCCTGAGCTGTACCAGGTTTGGCCATGTTGGGTTTTACATGCTTTGCTACCAAGACAGAATCCCACTAGCTCCTAACCTTTAACTTTCCTTTTATTCTTGACTTCTTTTTTCTTCATTTTTCCCAACTTTGACGTTTATCATGGTAAAATACAAGAGCCTCTCCCTTTGAAAATATAACTGTTTAACTCTATGATCCACTCATTCATAATGCAGAAGTATCCATGTAGGTCGTGATTCCCTGCAGTGGTATAAAACATCACTGTGCTCTTTACTGATGTGTTTAAATTATTTTGATGTGACTCGTGGCCACATTTCCCAACACAGCTGCTGCCTTTAATTGTAATTCTTTTACAGTTAATGCAGTTACTACAGTGCAAGGTATTTAAGAGTTCCACCATTAATGTACTTTTTAAAATTTGGTCAGTTTTGATTTTTTGCTCTCAATAGCCACTACAGCTGAATTCGGCCAAGTTACTGCACCATAAAAATGATTTCTCAAAGTCTAACCCTAATCTTCCATCATCATCCTGCTGATTTCATACTTTAATGAGAGAAGGAAAGGATTGAGGGGAATCTCAGTGATTTCTGCTCTTATTCGGGTCTGTCAGGTAAAGTAGTTCAGTCTGCCCTAACAGAATATTAATTTCCTTCTCACTGGAAAAGGCAAAGAACTTGCTTCTCCTTCTGTTGTGGACAGTTATGCATGGATTCTTTAATGAGTATAATTATTTTCTCTTGAAACATATTTATTTATCATCTGAATTTGAGGGATGAAACTTTTGAGTTCCAGGAATCTGATCTGATTTCCATAGCTCTTCTATTTCTGAATTACCACTGTTCTCCATTGGACTCTACCCAGCCTGCTGACAATGGACTGTGTGAAGCAGAGAACCAACCACAAGCTGGTTTTCTGGAGGCACAAAGGACACATCAGAGGAGACCTGGACGGGCACAGGAGAGCAGAACATCCCTTCTCACTGGGGTTGGCATCGTGGACTAAAGCAGGTCAAATGGAAAGGGAAATGGTGTCCCCAACGAGGCAGTGCCATCTGCTGCCTGCAGATCCAGATGTCACAGTCTCAGCAGTCAGAGAATGCAACAACTGTGCCAGGGTGTACCTGGGGGGAAACTCGGCTTGCAGGGAGGAGGCAGGTGTGGAGGAGACATAAAGATTTGGGAAAGTAATTAGGAAAGATTGGATTTTCTGTTTTATACTCCAGAGGTTTGTTCCACCTGGTTGACTGTCATTACAAATTTTGGGAATATCCTTGAAATGTCAAATAAGAGTAAAATGTTTATTCCCTTTTACTATGTGTGCAAAGTGTTTGGATAAGGGCTCTGGAATGCTTTTTTTTGTTTTTATTTTTGTTTTAACACAGTGGTCTTTCCATAGAACTGAAAAAGCTATAGTTACTAACCCACTGCTTCAACAGTGTGCTTTAGTTTTGATGAGTAGTTACAACACAAGTGTCCACTGAACCATTAATGTCAATATAGTCATTAATTTAGCCAGGATCTAAAGACCAAAGTATTTCTTGGTATTACTCACCAAGAAATACTTTTTCTGGCCAAGGAAGAAGCTGCATTGATTATGCAGCAGAACGTGCTCTGCCTACAACAGAAAATGCCACTACACTGATTTGAAGTGTGGTTTATACTCATTTTTTTCCTCCTGCTTACTTACAGGAGCAGGGATTAGTGTTGATGATAATGTGTAAATGGAGAACATGGACATTAATGCTCTGTCCCCCTTGTCTCCCAAGCAGAACACTTGCTGTACCTGATCTCTCGTGCTGAGAAGGCTGGTGGCAGCAGCTCCCTGAAACAAACATTCCTTCAAAAGAGGGCCCCCAAACTCTGAGACCTGCAGACTAGATCGCTGGCTCCAGAGAGAATTTAACTTACAGGGGTTCAAGTTTTGGACCTGAATCCAACTTCTAGCTTCCTGAACCAACTTGAGCCCAAATTCAGTTAGAAAGTTGGAAAAATGGTACTTAAATAATTACATATCACTAACTGATGCTTTTTATCAACTCTGGGGTTCTGCTTCTGTAAGAGAAACCAAATGCAGGATTCCCACCAGCATCTGAAGTCCAGACAAAATTATTTTCAACAGCAGAGGGATCAGAATGGCAGTTTGGGGGCAGCATTGCAGTCTAGAGGGAAAAGCATGTATTTGCCTTCAGTGAGCCTGGGGCTAGACTGGAGGTGTCCCACCACCCCTCTGACTGTTTTCATCCATTCCCTTTCAAGTCCCTGTTTGTATGTGCATCACGCTGAAGGAACATCTATGCCAGAACTGTTGATTGTGTGGCTTTTAACTTCACCAGGATGCACTGCAGTGCTTTCTGAGGGAAAACATCACACCCCTTCATTTCAGCTGCTGTCTGAGCTGGATGGGGTTTTTGCCTCTTTTCTTTTTCTTTTTTCCATTGCAGTTGTGTCTAATTGCTGAATTTTACTTTCAAGTTGTGTTGATTTCAACCTGTCTTGGGCTTTGTTGCTTTGTGGAGCCTAGAGCTTGGTTCCTTAGAGCATGTGTGCTCTCATGTGATGGTAACCTTGCCCAGTAGTTGAGCAATCTGTGTCTGATGGACATTCCTTCTGCCTGTGCTCTCCAGAGGGAAACACTGCAGCTGTGAGATTCATCTCTTTAGCCATCAAACCAGCACCAGGAGAAAGTTTTCTGGTACCTTGCATGTGCAAACACGTGTATTTTTAGGAATGGGATGCTAATTTTAAAAAACAATCAGATTGTACAGGGTACTGCTCAAAAAAACACTGGAATTTGCACACTTGCCCCATAATTTTGTAAATTTTTTATTATTAAAAATACATAAGTCTCAGCCCTCCTTTCAGTTGCCACTGAGTCTTTTCCTTCTCCCTTTTTGGGGAATACTCTTTTGAGGGTCTGCTAAAACATTCAAGCCCTAAAACCCAAAAGAGGCTTTTAGAGTTTTCCTGCATTCTATCAAGAACTGTGGCTGGGAAAACATGGGAGTCATTTTGATGTGAAAACTGATGTTTGGGGTAGAAGCTTTTGTCCCAAATCCCTTTTTTCAAAAGGGAGATTGGTTTGTCTCTCTCAGCCTTTAGGATATTTACAACTGCAGGTTTATAATCTCTTTATATCAAAAAAAGAACATTACTAAATCAGGGTGCTGTCTTTTAGTCAGTTCATTACATCAGCTGGCTCCAGTTCTTCCATGTGTAAGATGACAGGGTTGGAGACTTTTCCTGATGTGCACAGCCAGCTCTAGAAATAAGAATCCCTGTGATTCCTAACTCCTTGCTCCCATGTTCAGGTTGTTGTGTCATATTGGCTGGTACAACTGGTGGAGTTGCTTAGAAAATAAGTGACATTAGTGAGTTCCAGCTGGGAACTGCTGAGTCACCTTTTTAACAAGGGCAAAAATTCTCGTGAAAAATTCCTCATGAAATAGAGATTTTTCTTCAGTCCTGGATGCCAAGCCACATATATGAAAAACCTCTTTGGTTTTGGTGATTCCTTCTTGGTTCATTTTATTACGTAGTTTTCAAAAACTAATTGGTTTTCCCTGTGACTTTTCCTACCTCTGCCTCGGTATGACTCCCAGAGTCCTGTTTTACTACCCCATACTGAGCAGTGCCAGTTTAAAACTGGATTATGTGTAATTAGTCACTGAGTCTTTATTTGTTAAATAAGATGTAAACCAACCCTTGCAGTGAAGATGCACTTGGTGAAAATACAAGCAATGTAGAGCTCTCTGTGGCTCACCTTTGGGTCCATGGCAGGTGTTGCTACATGTACCCACTGAATTGTTGGTTTGCACTAATTCTGTGTGCCAGGAGGAGCCACAAGTAAATGCACTGTGGTCAGTGGGTGGTGCTTCCACAGTCCACTGAACTTCTAACATGCACAGCAGTGCACAGGTAATACAGACTGATGTGCATCCTTCCTGCCTGTCTGGGAACACAAGTCTGTGTCTCTGCTTTGCTCTGTGGTACCAATTATTTAATATACCATGAAATGTTGCAGAATTCAAGCATTCTGGGACTTCGTGGCTAATGTATTCATTCTGGAATATATTAATCTGTTCTACAAATTTCCAAGGTAATTTGGCTTTTAGATTTCTTAAAGTTTAAACATTTAAAAGGCAAGTTTTCCCAGTTGAGCTGATCTGAATATACAATAAGAGGCTCTGACTTACATAGTGCGTTACATAAAAAGAAGTAGCTACACCTGTGATTATGAAATTTTATTCTTTGCTACAGACAGTAGTAAAAAGGCAGCAAAATCTTAGATATCTGATGTCATTTATATAAAAAAGCAGAAGTGTTTCTCTGTTTGATGTCATTGAGTAGCTGGGCATTCTGTTTTGTCATTAAATAATGCCATGGCATAACATCCCCAGTGCTCAAGTATTCCATGGTGGGGGCTGTGCAGAAGTTGCTCTGCTAAGCCTTGCTTTGTTAAGTAAATAAGAAGTGTATATAAGAAGCTGTAGTCATGGAATTCTATAACCAGAAACAAACCGAGTCCATTCCCATCCTTAAACAAGGTCTCAAAGAGGTGAGGTTGAAACTTGGTATTTGACCTACTGAATTTCTTTAAGATGAATTTAAAGGATAATTCATCAGGAAGATAAAAAAATCTAATTTTATTTGGGCTATTTTGAAGAGATGCTGATGAATTAAGAGTCAACTCAGCCAGGCAACTGAAACACTCATCCACAGGGAACACGCAGGGCTAGATGAGGGTTATGTTTTCCACTGGGTGGCAGATGTTTGTGGTTTAGGCCTTTTTTGCTGTTTTCTGAAGTTATTTTCTGAAATCTGAAGTTACCTTCTTATATTGATCACCTTCGATTTTGGCAGACTCTGCTGGTGCTGCTTTTATCTCTGCTCAGTCTTTACTTCCATTCAATAAATAGTATAAAAAAGTTTGGGGTCAGACAGGCTTTTTAGCAGAGTAGTTCTAGAATAGTAATAGTGTTTTCTTTTGAACATCTCCTCAGTACAGTCCATTTGTGAGCTTTGCAAAAATCACTGGTTTATAGTCCATGCAAACTGCGCTTGCACTGTCTGAGCTTTCCATCTGCAATGCTTATCTGGGGAAGCTGCTCCACCTTCCACAGTGCAATGTATACATTCATCTCTTATAGTTCACATTGAGATAAAGAGATTATTCTTTTTTTTTTCAACACCAACATGAGCAGAATCTGTAGTGTTGATTTCTATACTTGCTTAGATTATGGGTTTACATTAGAATTCTCATTAAAATTCTATGCTTATAAAGACAGTTGGGAGTTAATTGTCTTGCCCTCTTCAGTGTGTGAAATAGTGTAAGAAAAAAACCCTCTTTTCTGTTTCATAATAGTTTTCAAAACATTGCAGTAGTCTGGGTTTTTTAATCACAGCTTCAACATACAAATTGCCTTATTAAATATTTCTTATAGTCAGTCTTAGACTTTTGAAGGGTTCTCAGCTGCAAGTACTGTACCAGTGCAGGATGGAATAAATAAATATATAAATATTTGTGCAAAAAAATAACATTAATCTTTTTGTAGAGTTATAAATCTGCCTCCTGTACTTTCTCTATCTTCTCTCATATGTGCCCCGCCCAAATTCTGCTTGTATACTGGGACTACTGGTATATGAGAGTTTTCCTTTACAAGATTTACTTCCAGTGTTTTCCCTCCATGGAGGAGACTAGTATTTGCTGACCTTCTGAACCAGCCATTCTGTTTTCTGAAGCAGAAAATTAACTTTTCTCTTCTTTACTGTGAAGAAGCCAATGTGTGTCTCCTATTCACGCTACACTGTCCTGACACACAAGCACAGAAAATGTGAGAATAGTGTGGCCAGGCAGCAGGAACAGCAGAGCACAGTTTTCCGGCAGAATCCGTATCAGAAATGCCTCACAGGCTCTGATTCTTATCCATGCTAAGATATCCTGAAATAGCTCCAGCAGTGCCCAGAGCGTGCCCATGGCTGGGGGTGTCATTGATGCTCCCTGGCAGGAGCACCCAGCCCTTGCCCTGGCACTGCCGCTGAGAGGAGGTGCTTCATCCTCAGCACCCTGCCCAGGGGTGTTCACATCATGCTGCTCTGGGTGATCAGCTGCTGTTGTTAGTGCTCCTCTAGATCCTCAGTCAGGATTCAGGGTCAGCATCAGTTATTAAGAGGGTAAAATAGTGGATCACCACAGTTTGTGTGGAATAGCTTTTACTGGGGTTCTTCCTATAGCTGTACTATCAACCTGCCCCATAATGTAATTTATTTCTCCTGCTGAATGTTATTCAGAGCCTCCTGTAATTTAGGTTGGAATAAGAGGCGGAGAACAGTGTCTTGGGCCCTGGGATATGGACTTGCCAGGTGTAGTGTGTGTGTCAGAAAAGACACAGGGATACCTGTAAAATTCATTCCAGTGCACTGTGTCCCAGTTTGCTTCTCAGGAGGTGGCACAGCCTTGCTTGTGTCTTACTTAGCTGAAGTAAATAAAAGAGGTATGCTTATACTTACTAGGCTGAATTTTGAAACAATAAGTATGTTTGGACTTGGAGGAAATACTCTTTTTTTCCCATGCTGACCAGAAATGGAAGGAAAGTGAATCAAATGAGTGGCAATGGTACAGATGAGCACTACACTCACATTAGGGATGGATTGAATCTTGGTTTTCATGCTCAGTTGTTGGCAGATGGCTTAGTGTGTTAAACTGGACAAGAGAGCATTACAGACAGAGCTGTGTGAGGGGAGACAGCTCAGGCAGGAACTCTCTGCAGTTTGGGGGTGCCTGAGAAAACAAAGCCTCTCTGTCATGCTTAACTAGAACAGTAGCTCCAAGTGCTGCTCCAATTCATGGTCTCCAAGCAGGTTCCAGGCAGGCTTCCTACTGTTTTATCATGGAAATAAATAGGAAGCAAACCCCATATTTGTTGATGCTCCTCTGTGCAACTGCCACCATGATATGAGGTTGAAGCAAAACAGTTTCTTTAGGATTAGCACAAAACTCCTGGTTCCTTTTACTTTTTTACCAAGTCTTCTAAATGGGAACATGAAGGATCCTGAAGGAGGAGCAAGGCTTTAACCCTCTTCCAGAAGGATATTTGCAGTGTTCAAAACCAAAGGCACAGGACTTCCTTGACAAGTCTCCCCAGGCAGCTGGACAAGCTCCCAGTCAGCAGTGTTCTTCCTGGGGCACAACAGCATTGTAAGCACTGGCACCATCACGTTTCCAAGGCAACTTTCAATTTTTCTGGTTTGTTTTCTGATTGTCATGCAACTGGTTAGTCTTCAGTATATCCACCTCACTCACAAAAATGCCAAATATTACACCACTGGCACGTAAATGAGATCTTGGATGTCCCAGCATCTAAAATAACTCTTCTTGTGGCTTCACTTAACAGCCCTCACACACTGTCATATGTATTTTACCTTTCTTCTCACTGAGAGAGCCAAACTGTTCCATTTGACAAATGTTTTGCACGTTTCCATTATCATCTGTGGATCAGGCCCTGCTCCTCTGCTTCTCAGGGCAGCAAAGCTCCAGCTGCTTTCACTGAGAACTGGGCTTGGATGAAGCAAATCACCAGCGGCCCAAAGACATTGAAGTTTGCAACTTCAGAGGGAAGTTTCTTACATACATTTATCTCTGTATGACTTGCAAAGGGTTTTTAAGATTTATTTAATCATTTCTTTATTCTATTAAGAAACCTGTTTTTTCTAATCTTAACTCCATCTTTCCCATTTGCAGTACCTTGTCAATTCTCCTTTAGGTGTTGCTGAATGTTTGCTAACTAGTGTGGAAGGTATGGAACTTAACAAATAGGGCATTTCCTCAGGATGTTTAACAAGCAAACTCCAATCTCCTTCTAAACATCCTTTGAATCCTTTGAATTCCTGCCATCTCCCTCTGCTTCTCCCTCCTCAAAACACACCACAGTTTCATTTTTTATTGCAATCTGTTCTTCTAGATTGCTCAGAATTTATTCTCACTGCAAGAGCATCTCCCTTGTCCAGTCCTGAGTGAATCATCAGAGAATGCAGCTCTGCCACAGCACATTGGGGCACATCCTTTGTGCCTTGTTTGTGTCATCCTATGAGGGATTTCATCTAAGGGGTTTGGTTTATTTGTTGCCATTTTTCAGCTGAAATAAAGTCTCCATTGTTTTCTTCTGTTATTTGTATGTGTGGGAAACAATGCATTGAATAAAGTTCATTGAATTATGGGGAGAGTTGGAAAAATGAGCATGGTGATAATCTAATTTCCTAGTCCTCAGTTACAGCTGTGAGCAGGTCAGGCATTCAGTGGTGGGGTGAATGCTCACCCTCATGAGGAACTATGGAGAACAAAATTGTTTCCTGCACATAAGCAGAAGAACTGGAATTTGTTTTTCAAGGTGCTGACATATGTATAAAAACATCTGCTAAAACCTGGTTGCAATGTCCAATTCAATTACTGTTTTGCTTTACCCTTTACATTTAATTTGAATTGCTTTCCAGAAGTTAATTATGTACATTTTTGTAATTACATCACTTGTGTTGCCTTGTAATAAATCTCAGGAAGGCCAAATGACTTTCATAATGTCTTATGTTAAAAAAAAAAAAAAAAGACAAGATTCTCAAATTCTGGACAAAAATTAAGGAGCTTCAGTGCAAATTCTTGCTGCAGAATAAAACTTAGATAAATTGTGTGCATATTAATAATTACCCATGAAATCTACCCCAGATCTGGTTCTCCTTCGTGCCTGTTGTTAACGTGGCAGGAAGTCTATGTGGGCAGAGCAGCCAGACAGAGACTCCTCCATCCCCAAGGCTCCCTCCTCCAACAGCATTGAACAGCACAGGGGGAATTAAACTTGGAGTTCTGTTCCTGCACTGCAATGTTAGGACAAAACCCAATTTCTTTTGCTTGGGAGATACCAGTTGCCTCCTGAGTATGGTACTTAGTGATCCTGCAAAGATAGTGGAAAAAGTGAAAGGGATGTCAAGAGAAAATCCATCCTCAGAGGAAAAATCAATGTTTTTAATTCATTTCAATTTCTCATTTTAGAAACTTCATTATGTCCAATTCTATTACAAAAATCCAACCTCTCAATATAGCAAATAATTGCAAGAAGAAAGTTCAGCTGGGTTAGATAATTAATTTGTCTAAGTCTTCCAATGTTTCCATTATTTTTCAGTAAAATATAACAAAATTGCCAAGGCTGATATTATCAGTCCAGATAAGGTCTTGTGGGCAGAAGATTTATCCAAACAAGTCGTTCTTGTCTGTACTTTGTGTAAACTCATACTAGACTAGTTTATCACCACCAAACCCCAACAACTGAAATGTTTGCAGGAGTTCCTACAGTTCCAATGTACTTACAGTCTGCCTGTTCCCAATCCATTCCCTGCTGGAGTGACGCCCTGCACCTCGGGGAGCGAGGCATGGCCTGCTGCCTCCATGGGGTGGCCAGCAAAGCAGGCAGTGTAATTTGATTTGAAACAGAGTACCGAAATATTGGCTTTGTTTTGTTGCCATGCAATGAGCATAAATCCTTGTTATGTCTGTATTTTACTGTCCTGCAATGAAATGTCCATAATTGTCCTGTTCCCATTCAATTATTCTGTTCCTGGGAGATAATACAAAGTTATTGCCATGTGCTGCTGCTCTGAAAGCTGGGAATGTTCCCCTCAGGTGCCTTCCTGCTCCTGGGAACTGCACCAGCATGAGGTCAGTTGTGCAGGGATGGGAGCCTGGGTGGGAGCTCAGGGACCACTCCCATGAGTGGAGGACACCTCCATCCAGTCATCCCATTTCCCATGCTGCAGAAAGAAACCTCCTTCCAGTCATCACATCCATCTGCCATGCTGCAGGAGGAGACCTTCATCCAGTCATCCCTCTTCCTCCTGCTGACTACAGGCAGGCAGTAACATTTTGGCAGCTCCTTTCCGTCTTCCTTCACATGTGTTGGAGAAGCATGGTGAGATTCTCCTGTGCTTGGCTCTGCTGGAGGAAGGGCTCTCCTCTCTGGACATAAACAGGCTCTGCTCCCAGTTGGCTGCTTGGCACAGGAGCTCTGGGGAGCATTCCCTACATCCCGTCACCACTGTGCTGGAGAGCAATAGGTAGTGCCCTCTCCCTATGCCCATGTCTCTTAGACTTGCCCTGCAGTGTTGCATATCTGTTATATCCTTACCTATCTCTCTAAGAGAGAAATCAGGAATGCAGAAGGGATTAAGAAAAAAAAAAGTCAAACTGTGATGGTCACTGTACTTCTGGGAAGAGTTAAACTTCAGTGATCACAGGACACTGAAAGCAGTCTCCAAACCTCAGAGACAGCTACAGAAATAAGCAGTGACAGAGAGGTGGCCAAGATCTTTTAAATACTTATTATAATTCCTTTTGTTGAGGTAATTCTCAGGGGTTTTTCGGACCCTTTGGGGTCAGCTTATCTAAGAAGGGATTCAACGCAGTGGCTTCAGGAGCCCAATGAAGAATTCCTATTTTTAAAGGAAAAAGCTTGGGTTTATTCTCTCTGTCTCAAATCCTTGTTTTGTTTTCTGACACGTGGTTTGCCATCTGTTCTCGGAGCACCCAAGTTTAAGGATGAGAGTTTGAAGAAAATAACCTTTTTCTAAACAAGGAATTGCTGTTGCCAGGTCACAGACCAGAGGGAGAGTTTTTGGGCACTGCAGTTAGTTTGTTGATTTTGCAAGTGGAGCCTGCTCTGTTTGCAGCCTAAGGTTTTGAGTGTTTTGTAAGCTCTTCTGAATGTGCTACTTTAATTCTTTAGTATTTTGCCACTAATCCTTCTTTTATCCTCCCTTTAGATATCAGAATCTTTAGGCATTGCAGTGGGCAATTAACACAGCTTGCCAAAACAGCTTGCCACTTCAGTAAAAAAAAGCAAGTTGGAGTCTCACTGCCAGGGAGGCTGCATTGTGAATGAGTAAAATTAGGCTGAAGCTGGTCAGTGGATCTTTATTTGTTTATGGAGATCTATCTGTAGGGGGAAAAGAGATGTCTTGAAGAAATATAGGGAGTTTGTATCTATCTGCTTCTGTCAGGTTAGAAAAGCAGGAGGGCATGAGCAGGGCAAATATGGATTTGACAGGAGGGAGAAAGATCTTTCACTGCAGAGGCAGGGAAAGGATTCAGGTAAATATTGAAGCTGTATAAATCATAGCAGCCCTAAAAGCACAGCCAAGTGATGTGACTGCTGCCCCAGCTCATCTGCTTCCAGCAGGCTGGCCCATGAGGGTGTTTGCTATCCAGGACTTAAGGATGTGCCAGAGTCCCAACACTGCCTTTTCCCTCAGTGTACAAGCAATTCAATGACCATGAAAAGTGAACTTAGGAAGGAGTTTGGTGGTTCCTTTCAGAACCCTCATGTGTGCTGATAACTGGTGGCCTTGCAGTGCTGAGTACAGGGTGGGCTCCAGTAGGAGGGACTTCCCACAAAGATGGGCTGTTTCAGAGGCATTGCTGGGGGAAAGCAGCACTTCTGTTCTGCCCCCTGAGGAGATGCTGACAGTGGGATTACAAACCAGAAGGTTTCCATGTTGTGTCATTACACACCCAGCTCCAAGGGGTCTCAGTGCTCCTGAGTCTGGCCAGTGACTGGATTTCCAAAAAACCCACACTCTTGTTTTGCTGACAAGCTGAACCCATTTAGTTGTGAGAACTATACCCAGGAATATCCAGGGGTAGGCAGTGCCTCCCATACAAGCACAGGCTTAATTAGATTGTTTGCAGAGCTGCAGGTCCATGAGAGCTGTTCTGAGTGGGAGCCATTGCCCAGGCTCACTGTGGGAAGGTGTGCCCAGGTATTGTTGGATCGGTGTGTGTTGGAGGGTGAAGAAGGTGTGACCCAGTCCCAGCAGCTGCAGTTTGGTGGCCACACCAAAGGCCACATCACTGTCTAGAAATCAGCTATTCCAGCCAAGGCTGACATGCACCTACCTCACATTTTACTCAATGTCTGCGTGGGAGAGGGAGTACTGCAGCTGAAGTTTGTCATTCCTTTTTTCATTACAACAAACTGCATGAACCTGTAAAAAAAAATAAAACCAACAAAGAAGTGAAGAGTGCACCATGTTATCCAGTAACTTGGCACAATGCCTGGCTTGGCTAAGTCTGTGTCCATTTTCCAGGCAGAATATGGTATGTTCCTTTTGAGGTTTTGTGAAGTCTGTTATATAAAAGTCAAATACCAATGATAATAAGATTTAACTAGTATTTCCAAAGTGTAGTCTTTAAGTTTCGAGTATCTATTTCAGTCCTCTTTCATTGAAAATAAGCTTTGGAAGCTTTAGACACCTGGTGGCAAATTCTGTGCCAAAAGGTGGGGCTCATAGCTAGATGTGGTTGGATGACCAGTCCTCTTTAGATGATGCCTTGTTTAAGGAAAAAGATTGCAGGGGGAGGGTGTACATTTTCTGGATGAGGAATTAAAATTTGACTAAAAAAGGGGCTACATAAAAATCCTCTTGCAAATTGTTCCATTTAAAATATGGCTGAACCTGCTTTTGGTAACAAAAGAGACATCCTGTTTTATCTAATGAGTAGCCAACCAGAATTAATTGACAGAAAACCCTTTGTAGAAGGAGACACATCTCTTAATGCCCAAGTCACAGGAGGGGGATGTGTCCCAAGTACCTTAAACAAAAGCACAGGAAGAGCTGCTCACTTCCTCTGCTTTGATACCTGGGGAAATCAAAGCACGGGAATGCATTTTAGCACACTCACACTCTGAGAATCCACTTAGCAGTGAAAAAGAGAAACGTAGAGGTGCTTGGGAGTGGAAAGACTGTGTTAATGAAAAACAAAATTGTCAGGGCCCTTACACTCAGGAACAATTTTCTTTGCATTCCTTCTTTTGCCATGCACTTTCTTTCCCTTATATTCTGCTGTTAATATTTTTGGAGGTGATGGGAAGCTTTGTTTGTCATGTGTTTGGCTTGCAGTGGACTCATGTATTATTGGCTGTCAGCTTTGGTCCTCAGCTGTTGGTGATGCAGAAAATTAATAGAGTATCAGCCCAGGCGTGATGATAACGGAGTGCTGGAGGATGTGCCACCCCACCCGTGTGACTCCATAGCTCACACTACCAATAAGCTGTTTGCCCTTTGCAGTGCTGTATTAATAACCTTCATATTTTGTATTTTGGTATTTTAAAGTTGGCCCTGACATGCCTAAATAAAGACAAGTTGTTAAAAATGCAGCAGGAGGAAAGGGCAAGGAAGACATATTTTCTTTGGGGAGCATATCTCTTCGCTGGTGGCAAGCTTTGTACCTGTGCAAAGCAAACCTCAAGGTGACAGAGCAGTCTTAGCCAGCCAGACTGAGGGATAACATTTTTAGAGAGCTGCTGCAGAGGAAGGACTACAGGAACTACTGTCAAGGGGATATTTTCCCAGTAAACACAGAATAGCTGTGCTGATTTAACTGGCTGCTGAGCTGGCCACACACCATTTGTCCTTGTTCTTTTGTTGTAGCGTTTTGAGAAGAAGAAATAGTGAAACAGGATCTTTGGAAATGGGGGTGGAAATACTGAAAACTTGTATGCTGTCCTGTTGTAAAGAAGCTGCAGAGTCCAGGACAGAAGTCAGGAAGCTGGCATGGAGGGACAGCACAGCTATCACAGTGATAGGAGAATAGGAGAGAGGGAAATTAAAAGGTGGATCGGAAGGGAATAGGACAGGTGGGTACAAATAATCCTGGGAAAATGTGGGAATGGATTTTTTTGGCTAATCTTTCCTACAAGCCAGCCAAGCAGCTCTGTGGAGCCATTGAGGACCCAGCCCCACTGAAAGTCCTGAACATCATATGAGCTGTGGCTCTCTGAAGGACACAGAGGCTGCACCATGTGCTTTTGGTGTGTCAGATGAGGGACAGAAGTAAAAGGTGTTAGTCCAGGCCAACCCACCCCCACCCCTGACAGTAAGGGACAAAACACAGCCACCTGCCAGATGTGCAGGGCCCCAGCTGCTGGTGCTTACAGAGGGAACCTGCCAGGACAGTGGAACGTTGGAGTGACTAGTGACCATCCACACAGAATGTGCCATCTGCAGGGCTGTTCTCTCTCCTTCACAGGAGGCTTAGCTGGGGCTGTGAAACAGTCACTGCTGAGCACAGGAATGTGGCACAAACCACACAACAGTTTTGCACTCAAAATTTACACAAGGGACAACAGGAATGGTTAACTCCCTGCTTCTCTGGGCTGCTGCTTGGTCAGGCTCTGACAGGCCTATATGAGGGTTTGGACTCTTCAGCTTGCTGGGTGTGGGGTCCTCAGTACCTCAAATAAAACTAGGTAACACAAAGCAATCACTTCAACTTACTGTTGGGAAGGTTTGCAGTGTGTGTGTCACTTTCTGTAAGAACATCTGGGTGGAGAATGCAAAATTTATAGTTGGCTCTTCTGCACTTAGGAGCAAGTTTATGACAGGGAAAAGAAAGGACTAGATTGGGCTTGTGGGGGCAGTGGAAAGCACAGAAAAGCCTTCTGCCACTCTTTCCTTTCTCCTTGTAATGCCTTGACTTCAGGGAAATTCTGCTTTCCTAGAGAAATCATTCCTTTGAATGACTGACCAAAAAACTTCCTTTTCTTCCTCCCTCCCATCCTCAGCCTTGCTGGCTGCTTGGGCATGGTACTCTGTCCTGCCTTTTGGAAGTGTGGGAGCAATTCCCTGTGCTGTTTCCATGTAGTGAGGGAGCTCTGGGAGCAGACCCAGCAGTCCTGCTGGAGCCCTGAGTCCCTCTGACATGCTGCCTCCCTGGGAGGGCAGTGCCACAGAGCCAGGCTGTCACAGCTCCAAGCTGGGCAGTGCCACAGAGCCAGGAGCCGGGCAGTGCCACAGAGCCAGGCTGTCACAGCTCCAAGCTGGGCAGTGCCACAGAGCCAGGCTGTCACAGCTCAGGAGCTGCCACACTGCTCTGGGCTGCTGTGGAATCATTGACTGTCCTCTCTGAAAGTAATCAAGAACTGCAGCAGGGAAGTCAATAGCTCTGAAGTGGCCAGACTGATAAAAGACTAGAAAGTCCAGAGGAAACCTCATCCTGCACGACAAGACATCTGTGTAGTCTCCATCCTGCTTTAACACAGTCATTTTCACCACCAAGAAGTAGAATATGAATATTTTTTATCCTGTAAGCAGCTTCTTAAACATAAAAATTGCCAGATCCACCTCTTGCAATGCAAGCTTTCATCTGAACTATTGCTTGTATGCTGCAGTCAAAAATTAGTCCCTCAGCCTTCAGTGCCTGGGACAACAGCAGCATGTTTGTCCTTCTGACCATAACAACAGGGGCTTTAAAGCATTTTCATCATTTGTTTGCCATTTCTGCTTTGAATGTATTTTGGTTCTCTTTATGCCAAGAAATTTTCCACGCAGTTGTTTGTTATTTGAAAGGTGATATTTTTCAGTGAAGCAACAGAGTTTTCAGTGCACAACAGAAAATCCCTGACTTTGTAATCAACAGGGCTAGTGTGTTTTCCTCCCTTTAATAAGTAGTTGTGCAGAAGAACAAGCCCACTAACCACCTCAGGAGAAAGTGTAAGCCAGTTCTAATGATCTCCCAGGGAAAACAAAAATGAAGTGCATAGCATCCTTTGCTTGATCTTCAATTATTATTTAATTTATTCTATTGATACGCTCTTAAATTTCAGATGACTGTTTTAATGTTCACTTTTTCTCAAATGCCTCAATTGTGGACTCACAGGAAATAAAGAACACAAAACACCTTTCCAAAAGAGCTGGGGGCCTTTTTAAACCCTGCTAATACACCAGGCCAGGCCTGATGTTGGGCTGCTTGGTGTGTCTTCAGTAGAGATGCAGCTGCAGAGCTTCCCAAGTGGCACCCAGATCAAGCTGGGGGGAAAGTTCCTTGGTGTAAGTGCAGGAAGGGCTACACCTCTCCCCACCCTCCCCTTCACAGCCCAGCCAGTGTCCCTGCCACTCCAGGAAGGGCTCACTGAGTCGAGGCAATAATGAAGTCACAGCAAACTCTGCTCAGCACAACTTGCAGTGTCAGAAGCTGCTGTTTACAAATTAGAATTGCTAAATACTAAAGAAACCAACAGCAGCAGTAATAAGAGCAGAGTGGCAAACCCAAGCTGTTTATTAAAAAACAATTAAAATTCAACAGCTTTGGGATTCATGGAAATGATGTGGATCTGTCCTCTTCAGCAATGACACTCAATCTCATTTTTAAGTGCTGCAGTGAAATTTTTTATATAAAATTGCCTTCAATCATCCATCATACTTTGCTGTGTAATGTGGTGATGGGGAGAGGCCAAGGCAGGCTAATGAAACAGTCTGAGCTGCTGAGGTGGGAGAGCCTCCCAAAGCTGCAGCTGAGAGCACAGTTGTCGAGGGACACACGGACACTGAAACAGGAGGCAAGGCAAGAACAGCAGAGGGAGAGGTGGCCCTCTGAGAGCTGGGGCGGGGAAGGAGGGAGCAGAATCAAACTCACTGAGCAGCACATGCTCCTTCAGAACTATCCAGTGGCAGGGAAGTGGTGGTTCCCTGCTTTGCTGAGGGGGTAATGAGCCCCAGCCAGGAATAAACTGTGTTTTCACTGGGATTGAACTTTATCCAAGAAAAGAGTCTACATATAATTAACTTATCATTCTTTGGTCTCTTCTCTAAATCCAGAAGTGGGGTTTGATCTTGTTGTTCATTTAGAGTGTTGGGTTTTTGCCTAATAAATTCCTGTGTTGAGATTGAACTGGCTCCTGAGTATGGCCAGGGTAAGAGTGGTGACTGGCACTGCAGGAAGGAGCACCAAACTAAGCCATGAGCTGTGCTTTAGTGATACCAATGCTAGAAAAACTCTCACTTGGAGCAGACTAAGAGGGTACACACAGTGTGCTGGAAAGCTGGTGTTCCCATTGGCAAACCTGGCAGCCTTTTGGACTGGGTTTTGGAGACCAAGAATGAGACACGTTGAAAAAAAATCCCACAACACTAAACACCTCAGTGGTGTACGTGCTTTTTTATTAATAATACAGTAACAAGGCATTAGTTACAAAGAGCTGGCATCAAGGTGACCTGTATCAAAGGTGTAACCTGGAGACACGAGGGTTTAAAGGCAGTAACACCCCCACAGCCGAGGTGACAAGAGACCTGCTGGCCCTGTCACCCTGAGGGGACCAGCAAAGCCCAGGACGTGTCGCTAAGGCCTTCATGCAAACATGCTGCAGGAAACTTGAGCTGGAACAGGGTAATTGTTCTTCCAAACTTCTCCTTTTGTTTCATTTAACAGATAGCAAAGTTAGGGAAGGTGGAATAATCACCTACAAAAAATTTTTAATTCATGAGCATTGTAGGTCTCATGGGGTTTCTTAATTATCAGTCTAGAAATGATACTGCCCCACCATCCTGAGCTTAGAAACAGAGCAGCCCTCGAGAGGAAAGGCACCATTTGTGGTTGGTTTTGCTGCCCATGCTGTGCTAGGGCAGGGCAGTGCTGTGCAAAACATGGTCATAAATGACAGGGAGCAGCAGTCCATAGTCTGGAGCTGCCTCATGATGGCAGTGAGTGGCGCATCATGAAGTTCTGGCTTTGGAGGGAGCCCTTTCACCTTAGAAAATGCAAAAAACATATCAAAGGATCTACTGAATTGCCAGGCAAAGACATCTTGAGTAACAAGTGTGGTCTGGGAGACCTTCATGACATGGCAGGGAAGGCAAGTTAGATTCTTCAAAACACTTTAGTCCATGTGGATTTCAGATTCAAGTGGATTTAGAAGCATTTTATTTCTCTGAAGAATGTTGCAGAGTTGTGGACTAACAGCCTTTACCTGCATTATGTACTTTGAGGCAGCGTGCAGCCAGTCAGCAGGTCACTTAGCAGCACAATCCTCCATTTAGGACTCTGCTGTCATCAGAAAAGTAACTGAAATCCCTACAGATACCTTGCAGAAACCTCACCATCTCTGAGATTCAGGATATGTGCATTTCACACGCTGATTTATTTAATGCTTGTTATTTTGTGCAGCAATTAGAAGTTTTGTTGTTAATGCCTAACTTACCTGAGTTCCAAATGTAACACCAGCACATTTATTAGGGCTCACAGAGAAAGCAGGGAGCAGAACACATTCCTGCTGATGCTTCCTCAGGCCTCTAAAGAGCTGTCATTACTGCTGTGCTGCACTCAGTGCTTTGTTATTACATTAGTACATTCATGTTGTTACATGTTTGGTGTGTTTCATCAAATATTTTTAAACTTATATTTCCAAGGCTGGCCCTTGGCCAAGGGGAACTCTTTAGATCTCTCAGTGTAGACCCAAGTTCAGGGCCACATCAGACCATGACTTGATCACGGTGTAACGATGCTGAGCAGGGACCTGGCCCTCTGGCACCACGTTTTACAAGCCAGATGTCAGAAAATACACACAGTTTAGTAGTGGCCACCCTCCTCCCTGGCCCAGAGGCACCTAAAGCCTCAGGAATGCAGTGTGATTTGGAGCAGGTCGGCACACTGCTTCCCCCTTCCCACTACAGCACAGTCCCACAGTGCATCACTCAAAGCACTCTCCTGAAAACACTGGAGAGTTTATGACTTCAAGAGAATTCTTTTTGGTTTGGTTTTTGTTTGTTTTTTTTTTTCAACTGTGTGCTTCTAATTAACCCAGCAGCATTTTCAAATAACTTAAGCAAGTGTTACCTTACAGATGTAGAGAAAAGCAAAACATTAACACGTATATAATTATTAAATAAGTGGGGGGGAAAGATGAAAAATTACCAGAAATCCAAGATAGGAACACACAAGGTGGCAAAACATTAGACTATTTCTCTGCCTCTAAATTCACTCATGACTTGAACAGGATGGATTCTCTTCTTTGCAGAACCTTTTCTGACAGCAGCATAGATTTCTTCTGGCTTCTCCCTTTTAATGAGGGGCTTCTTCTCTGGAGCCTTCATTCTCCACATCACAACTGGGTGCCGTGGGCCAGTGGGACTCTGAATCCTGATGATCTTAGTGGATGCAATGTAGGACATCTTCACTGTCTGCACCACAGCATTCATGAGGTTCTTGGCAGCCTGAATGAGTGAGGTGACACTGTCCAGCTGCAAGGAGACAGAAACATTAGCCTGGGAAGTTGGGGTGCTTTCAATCACAGCGTGCTCAGGAGTAACAACAGCTAAAAACCAAGGCTACCACACTAAAACCTAATTTCTTTATTTTCCTTTGGTGTGTGTGGTTGTATTTATGTACCCCTGCTCAGATTTAAAGTGGTAGACAGAAGTTTGGGCTGGTGGAATATAGAAGTGCTTATGTAGATAATGTTAGTTGTTTTCTTGAACATGACTAGCTGATGCTTGTCTGCAGGGTTTCATTGCAATTACTCCTCGTGGTTAATGAATCCAGCTCAAACAAGAGCTGTGCAAATGTGCCCCTTTGGTTCAGCACTAGGCAAGGTTTCCAGCTGCCACATTGCAGGCTGCCACACATGCTTGGGAGCAATGCTGGATCCTGGGCAGTGCCAGGCTTTGTCAGAGCTGTGAACCCAGCCCCAGCAGCCGAGATCTGTAAGGGTAGCTAAGAGCAGGATGGCACAAAGGGGCCAATGACTCTGTGGCCTCTGCAGCTGTTTGAGAAGTGCCAATCTAAGAGGCAGAATGCAGAACAAACTAACCCCCATCACCTGCTCCCACCTTCAGCAGCATTTGCACAGGCATGCAAGAGTTACACCAAAGGGATTTTCCATCAGCACTCATGGAAACAGAAAATAGTAGCACTGAAGGAGCTCACTATGGTTTGGATGGAAAAAATAGTAGGACTATTCTCTATAACTGGAGGGGCACCTCCTCATCTTCTAAACATCCCCTTTGTGAAACATTTGTCCTCTGTAAAAGCACTGAGGGCAGTTCTCTAAAGGGCCATGGGTTTAGTGGAGAGGGATCTTGCACTTTGCCATCCAGCCCAACCCCACAGCCTTTGGCAACACGCAGCTTGGCAAACTGAGTTATTAGGGAAGGTTCAAGGGCTGCCCCCCTTTGCCAGGTCAATTGAACTGATCAGGTGAGAGCAGTGTGTTATTGTCTGTCTTCATTGTGGTTGTGTTACACTTAGTAACACATGTTGATTGCAAATAAGGCAGAAATAAAAAGTGCAGGCAAGTGTCTGCATTTACTTGCAATTTGGAAACACCTCTGAACTGGCAGAAAACCCCTCCAGTTAATACAACACTTAACTGCTTCTCTCTGGAAGTGCCAATAAAACCCCAAAACACCCTTACTACTTCCACCCCACAGTTAAGAGACCTGGTTGAATACACACATAACGTGTGATGGCAAACCGAAATTATCTGTACACGCCAAGGAAAGGTGTAAAATGTACCAGATGGCAGCTAAAGTTTGTTCCTTGGTGCAGTGTGAGAGCTTGAGAAAGGCCAGTTTCCAAATCTGTGAGGGCAGTAGGGTGCCATGGCACAGGAGCTGGGGCTGTGGGTTCTGGACTGAGAGAGGGCAGCAGGCTGACAGCCCCTCAGCTCAGCTCAGCCTGGCACTGCAGCTCCTGACATGGAGTTCACAGCACATGGGGGCCCTCAAGCCCAACCTCAAACACCACCTTTAAACCAACCATTTTCCAAACTCCCGGGCTGTCAGTAAGGTGTCTGTTCAGGGGCCCTGTCCTGCCACCCCTGCCATGCCTGCAGTGCCAGCACATCCCTTTGTTCTGGGACACTGGCAGGGCTGTAGCACTACTCTGTGCCAGATGAGCCGGGTCCTGGCCAAACTTCACACTGCTGAATACTGTCACAATATATTTACCTGATGAGAAGGAGAGAGGCAAAAGTTCACAGAAACTTTTTTCTTTCATGCTAACCAGAGGATTCATTATAGACAGACACACCTGTGCATACACACACAAAAATTTAATTATCAGTTGTTTTCCAGAAGAGCTGACAACACCATAATCCTGACAGCTTCTTAAAAGCTTTGACTAATCTTTTTCCCCCCGAGTGGTCAATACATACACACTCACTTTTCTAGCCCTGTGAAGCTGCTGAGTGAAAAGACAAGATAGTGTTGGTCCTATGGCAGAGGGTGTATGGGCTAAGAGGCAGTTTGCCCCTGAAGTTTCTCTGTGACTTCAGTGGCTGTAATTCTTTCACCTTTTTGCAGTTGCTCTGGAGGCTCAGCAGGAGGATGACAGGAAGGGCAGCAAGCTGGGCTGGGGTGCCAGTGGCACATCCAGGAATGCTGCTCTGGGGGTGGGCAGGAAAAAACTGTTTGCAGGGAAGGGAAAAGGCTTCTAGAAGAAGTTGGCAGCACCCAGGCAGGATAAAGGTCATCACAAAACTTGAGCTGTTTTGTGTTGTGACTTTTAGCATAACTATGAAACATTGATGGTTTCACAAAGTGGGATCCTTTCAGGTGAACATTACAATTTCCTTGGCCTTTCCTCTCCTCTGGAAAATGAACAGTCACCATCTTCTTCTGGCATCTGGGGCTCCTTTCACAACAGTCCACAGCTCCCTCACCCCACCACTGTGATCAAGAAAACTGTACTTTTATGTCTTAAACTATAATCATATATATCTGCTGTCAATAGCAAATTAAACTTCATGGGTCCCTACTTTTGATGAGGTTATAACTGGAAACCAAGATGTGGCAGTGCCAGCCTCCCAGGCTCTGCCAGTGGACACCTGTCAAGGTGCCAAAGGTCCAAAGACTGACTCCCAAACCCAACTGTACAGCTGTGCCAAACTGAAGTGGCTCAATTCCACTGCTCTTGTCATGCCAGAGGGACTGAACCTCTGCCACACTCTAAGCTTGGCAAAAGATGCTCTGAGATACAAACAGCCTTGCAGATACCTAACCCAGAGATACCAGAACCAGCTGCTTTGTGCCCCCTGCTGAAGGCAAGGTGACCTACAGACCACTAAGGGTGCTGTTTAAATCAGGTCGCTGCTGTTTCAATTCGGGTGCTGCAGTTACCATGGGGATGGGTGGGTGTGGAGGTGGAGCATGTCAGCAATCACTATGAATTTACTTTCCTCTTGGCATCTCTGCACAGACAGTGAGGTACAGGGAGACTCAGTTAAGGCCACCTTCAGGCTCTGTCCACATTATCTGCAGCACCCTAGTGTCCATATCTTCACCTCAGCTCCCTGGATGCTTCTCACATTTTTCTTCAGAACAGGTAACTCATATTAACTGCATGCAGTATTCTGGAGAGGCTTTTAGAAGATGTTCTTGGACATGTACTGCAGATGGTAAGAATCAGGCCACACATTGAATCTTTATCTTTTTTTTTTTGTCTCTAGAGAGCAGCTGTTTTTATACCTCAATGCCAGTAGCATTATACAGTTTGGTGGAAATCTGTTGTTCTTCTATAAAACTGATGTACTCAAGGACTGTCTTCGCTTGGATGCTTTTACCTCAAATATTCAGCAGGCTCTTCAGGGTCTCATATCCAGGAAAACTGATGAAATGAAACTTGGCATAAATGAAAGACTGATAAAATATTCATTGAGCGTTTAAGTTCATTTCACTTAAAGAGATGTAGCTGCAAACTCTTCAATGCACAGCAAGTGGTACATAAAGATTCACTAGCAAAACAAACAAACCAACTCCAAACTAAAAGCTGTTTTATTTTTGCCTGACTCCACTTTTACTCTCTCAGTATTTTGCAGGGAGATGCAGCATTGCAGCCTCCACATTTCACAGGTCTGACTGTGGCAGTTAAGACATTAATTCGTTAAAGGCTTTAGGAAAACATCCCTTGCTGTACCTCAGCTGGCCTGTAGGTATTAATACTTAGTTTCCACTGTTGCAGAATCACACTGGGGTGAAACTCAGAAGATACAGACTTGATGATGGTATTTTATTTTAGGAAGAAACCCACTCACCCAGGCCCCAGCACCAGCACCAAAGTCACACTGGCAGCACTCCTGTTGGAATCGACTCTTGCCTCCAGTGCTTTTAATTCCTCCTCTGCACTGAGTCCTGAGTGCAAGGAAGCAAACTCTCCAATGCATAACAAGGCTGAAGAAAAGGGAGTTTAGGAAAAAAAATGCATTTTGAAACTTTCCTTTCTGTTTGTTTACATGCATTGTATTTTTCTCCTTTTTTTTGTAAATTTTAGTGTCTCAGCAGTAGTAGCAATCCATTACTGGATTGCTGTGAAACAGTATAATAAATGATATGGTCAGTTCCTTTTAATATTCAGAATGATTGAGAGAATTGTGAGTTAGAATTTGAAGAAACTTTTGCTGTCAAAGTGTTCCCTTTTCAGTGCACTAAGAAATCTTGCCTTGTCACGTGTCAGCAGGAGTCGTTTGTGTAGCAGTTAAACCCAAAACTTCCCTATTCCCAAAGCTCCATTCTCTGACCATCATTTTCTTTCCTTCAGGGAACTCAGGTTTTGCTGTTTGAGAACAGATTATCAGCTGCCTGTTTACCATCTCCAAGGTGGTATTTACAGTTCAACCAGACTTCTGGGTTTTGTACAGGTGAAAGCTGAGAACTGAATATCAAATACACAGTTCTTTTATCAGCATTTGAAGTCTGAACTTAAAACTCTTTTGGAAACAAGGTCAGTTATTTAAAATTAATCTTAATTGAACCACAAGGTTCAATAAATACATTACTAGAAGCAAATTTCCTTTGTTACACTATACTGAGAGACTAAGACTGAATTATTATATCTTTGACAGCTACATCTGAAAATAACATGAATTCTACACTTCTGTAAAGAGCAGTGCCTGAGTAGTGCTGCATTAAAGGTAAGGAGAGCTTACTACTTTGTGCTTTTGAATTTAGTCCTGCCTTTTTTACTATGTGTAGTTACTTGCTTTTGTGCATTATTTTATGGCTCTTTCACTAAGGCCACTATATGAAATGAAGTCACTTAATCCTTCAAGATTCAAAGCAGCAGAAAATCCAAACAGGTGCATTATTAAGAGTGAAATCTTGACTGCTGAAGACATCAGAGTTTTCCCTTGTTCCTGGCCAGCATTTGAACACGAGTTACCTGCCTTGTTTTCTGGGCCACACTAGTGATAATTCCATTTTAACGACAATGGAGGTCTTGATGTAACTCTGACACTGGAAGATGGGTGGTCAAGAAAGCACAGGGGAAAGTTAAAGAGTTGGAAGCACTTCATTACCTACCATGTTTCTTCCTACAACTGCCAGATGATACATCAAACCTATCACAGATTCAATCCCAGCACAAGTTGTAGAGAAAATAAGCCAAAGGGAGAGTTGCCACTGTGATTCTTTTTCTATGGAAACTGTGCCCTCAGTGTTTTGCTCACCTCTGCTTGGCCATCCCTTTGGGATACTGGAGAGATTTCATCCCCACTCATGGAACTGGCCTCAGGAAATCTGCTTCACTCTTTGGGTTGCTTATTTCCAATGAACTGAGTTTTCCTAAAAATGTGGCTATTCTATTGGTTATCTGTGTCTGTCTGTCCATCCAATGACTGCATTACAACCTCAAGGATATTTGGGGTTTGTTCTGTGTGTTTTACCCATTTTTCAGGTGAGGAAATTGAATCTAATGAAATAAATAGCTAACCATGACCAGAATCTGCTTCAGGCTAAGTGGGATTCAAAGAATTGAAACTGAGTCCTATAATTAGACCAGGCCTGTGCCCAAGTTAAATGATAAACAGCTTCCAATAAAGGCTCTAAAACTGTTCCTCTGCAACACCAAAATGGAGCAGATGCTTAGCCAGGCAGTTATCTCAGTCCCTCCCAAGTACTGCTGCCTTCACTTCCACAGAGGTTTTAAAAAAAGGAATCTATTTTTTTAAAAACATGTCTTGAGAAAAATCCTTTATAAGGGATAATACAATATAAATCCTCTCCTTGCTGTTTATGAAGAAATGAAATGCTCGTTGCAATAATCTTTTACATGCATTGAGGCTAAGAACAATAAAACACATCCTGATTTTGCTAATTACCAAAGTGATAATTTTTAGGCAAAATTAAGTGTCTTGTGTGTACGTTACCAGCAATACTGCTTTGAATTAGTTCTTCTCAGTAGATGCAGTTTAGAAAGCAACAGTCCCTGAGATGTCTGTCATTGACAGGAAAGTCTATGCCTTGCTTTGCTTCCAAAGGCCAGGAGTTCTATACACACACTGCCAGCACTAGGCACAAGCAGAGAAAGGTGTAGTGTTATTACATAAAACCCTCCCAAGCAGGGAAACATTTCTGTCACCTCTCAGTAGAAGGAAACTTTAATGTATCAGCCCTTGTGGGCTAACATCACCTTTCAGAAAATGGGCATTTTAATATTTTCAGAGTCAAATACCAAAAAAAGAAGTCATTTTGAGCATGGTGTAAGGCCCTACAAGGAGCCTTCCCATTTGTTCAAACTGAACTACAAGTTCCCACTGACATGGAGCAACAGCAGCATTTATTGAAGCATTTATTTGAACAACCAATTGCTTTCCTGAAGTTTCTGGTTGCACATAATACATGTTCTCATCCTCCTTCCTTGAAGCAGGATTAAGATCTAGTCATCCCTCTGGGATTATCAAATGAAGTTAAAGTTGGGGTTTCGTTTTTAGAACTGAAATTTTTTCCCCAGGATTATGTGCTTCCCACTGGTGACATGTGTGTGATACAATAAAGAGCCAAAGCAAACAATGTGAGTATTGTTACAGTGGGAGGAAGAAAGAGCAGGGACCAAGCCAGGCTTCCAAAATTCCCTGCAGTGAGTCCAGCCATCAGTTGTGCTCAGCCCTGGAAAGAGAACCAGGAAGATGACAGATTGTCTATGCAGTATGGGGTATGCAGATTGTTGCATGTCAGGGGCCTGTGGAATCCAAATTTGCCAAGCAGATATTCATCATCATGTGCAAGAAGCTGTAACCTTTCAGTAGTTTATCTGTTTGTGTTGTGCACTTGTTCACTTGTCAGTCCTCCAGCAACTTCTCAAATTACTACTCAGCTGGTGTCCAGTTTCCAGAGGCAGAGACACAAGAAAACCGAAGACAAACCATAAATCTCTACCAGATCACAGAATCAGAGACCCAAATAATATTTTTTTTAAAAAAGAGATCCCAGAGACAGAAGGACAGAGACAGTCCAGTTTGTGTTGGCTCCCAAGGGGGTGGCTGCCCCCCTGGGGGCATGGGCTGCCTGGGGCACAGCTGGAGGGCACTGTGGGGAGCTTTATGGAGGGTTTGGTGCACAAAGGGCAGGGAACAAGGATATTTGGCTTTAGTATAACCCACACTGCTCACAGCACTGCTGGTGAAAAGAAACATGTACAACCCAAGTGAAAACAAGTATTTGCTTCAGAAATTACACATTAAATTCAAAATTACTTACCCAGATGTTTAAACATGGTCTTT
>JAOXXN010000082.1:495735-511686 GCA_026770055.1 Myrmophylax atrothorax
AAATCTCCCACGTTTCTCATGGTGGGCTCTCCTCATTTCTCTACTTATGTAAACATAGTGTCATGTAGAGTGTGTGATGAAATCCTTGTTGTCAGCCTCAAGCATTCAAAGACCATGAGTCAGGCTCCAAAATACCAGAGAACTGGAATAAATACCATGAGACCTGACATAATACATCTGCAGTTCTTTGTGTTTCTTTTTTTCCCCCCAAGCTTTCAGGGGTCACATTTTCAGGATTTGCTCAGCAGCCATGAAACTTAATTAAAACTGCTGGAGGTGGCTAAGTTTCTCCTACAATAACATATCTCAAGTGCCAAGACACAGAGTAATATACATGCAAAGATTTTTAATAACGCTCTGAATTATCAACACTGACATATTATATGAGTCTAAGGAAAGAGCAGTTAAAGCATGGAAGGTCTTCATTTCTGCCTGCTCATCAAACATCAGTAAGAAAGTTCTCTTGCAGCCACACAGCAGTGAGAGGAGAACATGGGCACTGGCTGGAATCCATCACTGAAGGATGCCAAGAAGGCAGCAAACTTTTCTTAGGGGGCACACAGTTTCTGCAGAAAATTGCATTCCACACAAGTGACACAGGGACACAATTCAGTCAGTGAGTGACTCGTCATCAGCAAGTGTCACTGTCACTTTGTTGTGTCAACATGAAAGCATTTGAAAATAGGTTTGGCACAGGCTCTGTAGTGAATGAAACTTGATAATTGTATCATGGTGGGTGAAATCTCCTAGGGCTGAAAAGGGAAAGTATCCTCTGAGAATGTTTTAGTTGAATACAACATGCTCCAAATAGAATGTGATAGTCCTGAATAAAAACACCACTTTGTCTACAGCACATTTTGTATTACACCCCATTTTATTCTAAGGCCTGAAACTATGGCTGCAGCTTGCTTCCTCATCCAACAGTACTTAAAATTGAAGAGAACTTCAGGGACAAGCTACTGCCTTGGCAGGGAGTGCAACACAGGCAGCTGCTTGTTCACTGAAATCCTGACAAAATCTTGAGGGTTTCAGCTCTGAGGCTTGTGCCCATGAGAAGGTCTCTTTCTGTACTCATAGCCTGCTGCACTGATAGCAAAAGCTGCCTTTATCACAGCTCAGGAACCATTAAACATCCATATTTACTTATATATTTGTATCCTTTACATCTATAACAGTCCTCTCATTGCATGAGCAGAATCAAGGGGCTGTACAGCTTTGTTGGCTGGGAAGACAACTCTTGAAAATTTTGTAAAAGGACTAGTAAAATTCACTCAGTCAAAAACGCTGCCCAGCCCAGCTCTGCAAAGGAAACACAAGGTGAAGGCTCCACACTGCAGCAAAGATGTAAAGAATGGCTCGTGGGGACTTCCCCCTACCACCTCTGCACAGTCATTCTTCCTTCACCCTCCCTCTCTTTGGGTTTCCTACTGCCAGAAGCCAAGGGCAGATGTTAGCTGAGAGGTTCTCCCTTGGGAATGTGGGAGAACAAGGAGTGATGTGCATTCCCAAAGCCAACTGCCTGTCCTTTAAACACCAGCCAGACAGCCCCTGAGCTCCACCAGAGCTGGATGACTGGGGGGCCTCAGGGCCTGCCACCCTGCAGACAAGAACTGCTCTTGGGAAGAATTTGATGGACTGCTCTGAAAGTGCCCTTGGAGGAGAAAACACAAACAAATCCCACAATCAGTTAAAAAAATATATAAGAAATGAAAGACTCATTCCCTCTTATTAATCCAGACTGAACTGCAAGTGCCAAAGCCAAATTATTGCTTGTGTAGAGAGAAGCTGCAAAAAACCCCAGGTGAAAAGCAGAGCACTCCTGGCTCAGGTGACCTGCAGTGACCAGTCTGGGAAGGACCTGCACATTTAAGGCCCCTGAGCACTTGGAAATGCAAACACCCCATTTTAGGCCTAAAAGCAAATGAAAGGTAATACTGACTGAACACTTGCAATACCCCTTCCAACAGCAGTAACTCCTTTGGCAGCACCTTCTTCCTGCCACATCCCATGTCTCCCACCCCATGCCAGACCCTCGGTGTAGCAGCACTGAGCTCTCACAGTTGCCCAGAACAGATGTCCAGCATCTGGTGCCTGCAGCTCAGGCTTTCCTGTACAAGCACTGAGAACTCTTCAAGGAAATCACTTTTAGAATACTCATGTTACCATCATCTGCTGCTTCTGACCGCCCCACTTGAAAAGCAGAGACCAGGCAGCAATAATGAAGACATTCCAGAGACAGGAATGGCACCGCGTATATTCCACAGCACAGGAACCTTGAAATGCTAAATTAGCTGGGACCTATGATCTGTTTATAACTATTTAGCAAAAAAAAAATAAAGGAAGTTATTTAGGAGCAGAGCATTACCATATGTCTAGCAATTACCACAGGCCCATGCATACAGAAGAAGCTTCTAAGCCATTACTCACTGAAGAATCTGCTGCTCTGCAGAGATGATTCAGCCAACAGGAAAAAGATGTTGAAACCAATGAACAAAATTAAAATAAGCCACTGCTTAATGCTAAAAATAAATCAAAGCTGTTAGTGTAAATGGCTAAGATTGTCTTTATTTTAGACCTAGCTTACAGAGTTACCTTCTAGGGAAACTTAAACTGACACCTCAGGACAGCAACAGAACTAGAGATAATTCATCCAAGTGGAAGTGAGAAGCTGACCTGAATAGTGAAAAGCAGAAACTACGTTGCTGTGCTTCCTCCTCCTCCTCCGCCACTGCCCTGCTCAGCAGCACACTGTCCCCAGGACAGCACTCACTCCTGGGGGAACAACTGTGCTCACAACAGCCCTCCCTTCCTCCTTTACAGCTCTGCTGGGATTTGTGTTTATTTTCCTCCTCAGTATGTTGAGGACCCGTGGCCTTTCCATCAGTCTAAAGATGACCTCAATGACAGTGTCAGCTACTTATTTTAGGGCAGTAATAGAGGTGCCTGTGGAGGGATGATGTCAATTGTCTGTGAAACAGGTATGACTACAGCAGGTATCTTTAAACAATAGCTTTTCAAAAAGTTTACCATGAAATGAAGCAACCCTCCTGAACTCTGAAACTCCTTCCATTAGCTCACACCCACCCAGGGGATGCTGGACAGCAACACTCCTTCCCTACCAGTGCCATTTTAAGGAGAAACACAGAGTTTGAATCCCCAGCAGGACCAAACCAGCAGCTGCCAAAGGTACTGAACGAAAAAAACGTGTGTTCAAAAATGCTGTACAGTGTTGGAAGAAAAAAGTGTGAAAGCCATTGGCAGGCTGAGCCAACCGTGAAAGGTCCTGGTTTAATTAAAAAAGGTTGGAACAGACTCCAGTCGTAATTTGAGCAGAAAACAGCAGTTCAGCACTGTTTCTATTGTTCCCTGTGCTCCCAAGGTGAGCATTTGTGAATAGTTTTTTCTCAGAAGTATGCATACTCCAAAAAGAAAACTAAACTAAAAGGTTACTAAATAAAATTAATTACATAGAAAATACAGGAAGATTGCTTGCAACCCTGCAGCTTCTGGGAACAGTTACATTTTATTGGATGGCAGCCCCATCCTAGCTTGACTCTTGGCCATAAAGAAACCAAAGGTTCAACCAAAATTAGTTGCTGTAGATTGATCACTTAGAGAGAATAAAGTCAGACATTTGGTAGGGTGAAGAGGGTGATGAGGAATAATAAGGAGAAGTGATTTTAGAAAGATGAAAGGCTCATGTCTCTGAAATAACCATGGCTTCACCCCCCCAGAGAAGGGTGACTATAGCAAGTGCTGCAGTGCTCTCAAACAACTGTAACCCAGTTTGGGGAAGAGGGGAAAATAGTAGCAAAATAATCATTCAGGAATGACAGAAGTAATATATTTCAGTAAGGAAAAACATAACTATACTTCTTCTTCCCAGCCTGTAATGTACTACTGGTGTACCAAATGTGCAAAGGCAGACACACCAATCTGGGAGGCTCTGGCTGGTTTGGCTGTGGCTGGTACCACAAACACCTGGGTGTAGGGTGTGAGATGCCTTCACCTCTTCTACACCTTAAATGATATGAGAGACATCCAGAATACAAAGGGCCAAAACCTGATTTTTCTCCAATGCTTATGATTTATTGTACATGAGAATGCAAAAGAAGATAATTTGTGTTATGAAATCTCTTTGCTTTGGAAAATACGTCTCACAGCCTCAACATTTTTTCGTGTTTTACACTCTGATAGAGAAGCCTTGATGTATGAAGGTGATAGTGTTGCTTCTGAGGGAAGAGAGGAGAAGAGGGCAGGGAAGTCCCTGCCTACAAGCCTTCCCCAATCCCTTCTCCAGACTGCCCCTTGCCTCCTCCTCAAGATCAGAGTGGCAGTCCAGGAAACACCACCACTTTATTAGATTCACCTCCTCCTGGTAGTCACGAGCAGCCCTCTGAAGAGCATCAGCACATTCTGGTGGCAGCACTGCAGAGCCCCTACAGCACCAAAAGCACTCTCTCCTGCTTTATAAAACAACATCCCCCTGAGCTGTTTCCCTTCTATTTTCCTATCTGCCTTCTTTCTTAACTCCTCATTACTCCTCGTTTTTACATTGGGTACTGTCACTATCAAGTTCACAAACTCTGCCTGGACAATTATGCTCCAGACTTCTATTTCATGAACACCAGCCAGGTCAGTGGTGCAGTAACTGCCATAAATCCATTTTTTTTCACTCTTGGACCATTAATTGTCACAAGAAATATGGGTGTATATCATACTCTGAAGGCGACAGATCTCTTGTAGAAGTAAGCAAAACTTTCATTTGAATCAGCATTAAATTCACAGGGGAAAAAAAAGTAACCAATATTTTATGTCAAATTTCTGGTCATAATTAATTCAGAGCTGTGCCTACCCTTCCAGTGAAGCGGCTGATAACTGCAAAAGTTTCCAGTCTTATTTCCTGGAAACCCTCCAAAGGTTTAAGCTTCTAACTTCTGCTAATTAATTCAGGAGGAACCTGAACATATGGTGTTATAGCCAAAAATATATAGCATGTACAAAATATAGCAAATAAATTCAATAAAAACAGGCCTATATTTTAAAGGGGGGAAAAGCTGGGAGAGGTGCTTTGCCTTTTTAATGACTGCTTCTTTATTTCCTAGGAGACATTGCTGGGTGCTCTTACCCAACAACAGCTTGAGCAAAATAAACAGAAAAGCAAGTCTTGCATCAAGGCACTTTAGTTCCAAAGGCAGACTCAGTGACATGGCAGGTGGAAAAGGCTACGGAGGCTGTGACCTCCCTGAACTCTGTCATGAGAATAGCAAATTGCAACACGTCACTGCGTGACCTCATACCCAGTCTGGGCATCATCTTGGATTCCCCTTGTGGGAGGAGCTGAGCCACCAGCAGGGACAGCTCCCTCTGTTCCAGGTGCCCCAAGAGTGCCCTGCCCACTGTCCCAAGCCCTCCATTTAAGATGTGGCCTGCACCCACCCCACTCCCTGCCCTGACTCACATGTACACTCATGTCCAGCCTCACCCTCAGCATGGATGTTGGACTCCTTTGCCAGCAGCATCTTGTCTCCTGGACAGACTGCTCATGGATATACAGGACTCTGGCTTTGGCCCCTTCTCCTTTCTGCCCCTCACTGGACCACAGAGCTGCTTTGCTGTTTGCCCTGTCTGGGATGCCAATGGCTATCAGCACCCTGTGCTCCTTGTGCCAGTGCTGTTACTGAGCAGTGCCAGGGCTGCCTGCACTGGGAGCACCCTGGACACTGGCCTGCCTCCCTCAGGGGGCAGCTGCCATTGCTGGGCTGCAGGGTGGGCTGTGGGAGGGCTGCAGACACAATGGCTTTGGGGAAAGAAGGAAGGATCTCCACTGTTCCTGATAATTTTTAGCCTAAGACTCTTGAAGTTGAAAAGTAAGCTTAAACCCCTTCTGGCACAAGAAAACAAATGTCCTGCTATCTTGAGTGAATCCCTAAGGTACCAAAACACCAACCCACCCCTGCTCTGCACAGTTCTGCTGTTGCTGCTCCCTGACAATGACCCATATGCTCACAGCCTCGGGATCTCACTCCTGCTGTCCAAGGACAAGGAGGAGGATACCCCTGGATGGAACTGCCACAGCCCCATCAGAGTGTGGCTGAGCCTGTGGAGCCCCACAGCTGCCAGGGGAACCCCACAGCACCTCTGGGGTGCCCAGGCCCCTGGCTGAGGAGCTGGCACCCCTCTGCCCATCCCTGCTGAACGATGAGAGCACAACCTGCACTGCTGCAAGGCACAGCTGGCTCCACGCTGGGCCCAGTGCTGCTCACCCTGGCACTGCTTTCCCTTGTCCTGCCATGCTCAGAGGAGCCTGTCCCACCACAGGCTGCCCAGCTGTCTGTGCAAACTGCCCTGGAAGCTGTTCCACTGCTGCCTGAACTCCCCTTGCCTCACACTCCTGATGCCTCTGCTGACAGGAGCTATTGCTTACTTGGGAGTTCTGAACTCACTCTGTCCTCTGAGTCCAGGAGTTCCTGAAGATGAAAGCAAAAGATGGCTCTTTTTGGCATGACAGATACAACTCATCACTAAAATATGATGGTGTTTGCTGTAATGTATGCCATGGCTTTGCAGCTGACTTGCTTCTAGTCCTGGATGGGTTCCTGCCAGTGGCCAGAGAGGTCTGTTTGTCTGCCTTATTTGGGATTTTGCTATATTTGAGTAGGTCTGCATTTTATTAAGCTGCCTTTGACTCTGCACATGAGGCAGGGACACCAGTTCCTCAGTGGCCTCCTTGCCCAACCAACAAACATCTTTTTATCCCTTCACTTTTTGGCCTCAACTTTTATGCTGTGTTGTAGTACCAGGATCAAGAAGTGCTAAGGACTCTGAAATAACTGCTAGACTAACTTTAAGATTTCAGTGAATTCCTTGCATTTTTAACAATCTAATACAGGACTACAGGAAAAACAACAAAGAAGAAACAACTCCTACTCGTCAGATTTTCCTGAGGACCAAGTGTTTTCAAGGCAATACTCTTTACACTGTGAGACACCGAGACAAGGAGGATGTGACAGTATTTGGTTTGCCCTATATATACAATTTTCTTTTACCTATACATGAGGTATAACCAACATGTCAGCACAAACCAAGTATTTCTACAGAAACAGCAGAATGAAGAGGCTCACTGCTTAAAATGGAGCACAGTTTCCTGGACTTAAATTTATAAAATTCTTTTAGGATGTGGAGCATGTAATTGCTCTAATCAGAGGAATTAATCTTCACAGCTTCCCTGACTACAAGGCATTCTACAGCATGCAAGAAATGATTCCAAAGTGGCTTCATACAGTCCAGCTAAAAACATCACACAAACAAACCACCACCAGAACTTTTAAGATGAGGAGCTTTACATGACTTCTAACTAGATGACTAGTTGAATTCTCTTTGAGAGAATGTGCCTGAATTTCCGGCTGCATACATGAAATGTAGGAGTCATTTTCCATTCCAGCTGTGAAAGGACTGTTTGTTTCAAATCAATTAAAAACATTATTCTTGCAGGAAAGATAAGAATTCAAAAAACTCTGCAAGGATTGGCAATATAAAAGTTGGAATTAGGAGGGTTGACTGTCAAGCTAAAATAAGTTTTTGTCACCTTTCTATCAAAAATTTGAATGTAACTATTAAGCTTAGTAATAGGTAAACATTATGTTCACTTTTATTTCTGTTCCAAAGAAATAAAAGTTGCACAAATAACGTATCTTGTTTAAAAATAGTTTTTAAATGAAAGACCAAACTGTGAATGCCTCATCCGTCCAAGGAAAGGGGCAATTATATGAACAGTGAAATAATTACACATGCTTACAAAGATATCCACAGTGTAATTATGTCACTGGGAGAAGGAAGAAATAACAGAACATCTTTCTGTCCTGATGTTTTGCTCAAGAGCTCGTAGTTTCCCACAACTGCTCTCTCTGAGAACAATTTCAGGGACTTGGAATTTATCCTGCCCATGCAGGGGCATTATGAATGTCATGTGCAGTACCAAGAGATGAGAGAAAACATGTGGTTTAGGGTTTGGACAGTGAAGGCAGGTGGTTTATTTGATGCAGCAGAAGGGAGAATAGAAGTGGGTAAAATGGCTGTGGTTAAGGAACAACAGATGACAGAAAAGGAAGAGGAGACTGTAAAAACAAAGCACACACACAGACCTGTGTGTTATCTGTCCTCTGCCTACTTTGATGCTGACATGGAGCTTCAATTTATCCATTCCTTTTGGTATTTCAAGTCCACTTATGAGCAATAGCAAAAAGCTGTTTACTGGATGCAGCTGTACTTGAATCAGCTGTATTTTGTCACAGTAATGTTGCAGAGGAAAGGAAGAAATGTTATGTTCATTATTTTGGTAATTAGCTGTTGGCTGTATTGGTTTACAAGTGTTTAACATGCTCTGTTAACCTGCAAAACAGCGAGGATCTGAAGGTTGTGCTTGTTACTCTTATCACCCAACATCCTCTTCAGCTGCACTGTCATCCATTTGGAACCTCTTTGTGTCACAGTCTAAGAGGAAATTCTGACCTTGTAGTCCCTAACAGAGGTATCTGAATCAGACCAGGCATCCATGATTTATTGTCTTGCTTAATAATAATGCTATTGATGTTAATTATGCATACTACAGGAAAATAAATCCACTTAGATTGAGGGCAAATTGGATATCCAGATACTTGGAAAAATACTGAGTCATAGAGCTAAACTGGTAAATGATTTTTGTGGGGTTTTGCCTGAAACGTTTCTCTTTTGGTTCTAAGACTTCAATCCACCAGGTGATTTTCACATTGAAATACATGATATTATAAACTAACTCATATATTTAAAAGTGTTATAATACATACGTATTATTTTTTTTAGAAATTTTACTATCAAAGGATGAATATCTGGCACCTCCCTTTTAGAACTATATTGAGTAGCAATAGTCAATTATGATTAATTATTTGCTGGTGTGTGTATTCAGGAATCAACTGAAATTATTTTCACTATAGAAGTGGCAGAATCCCCCACGTGAGTGTCGGATGAATACCATATTCTATGCAGGTATCATTAATCAGGACACAGTGGTACCAGGAAGGAAATGCACCCTCAGCCAAAAGCATTCAAGAAGGGCAGGGGGAACACAAATGCTTGATTTTTGCCTTCAGAATCCTCACTTGCTTGTGAGAGTTGCCTTTGTGTGAATTTTAGCAGCTCTGTGACATTCAGGAAGAAGGAAGAAGGAGCAGTATCAGCTGAGTCTGTTGCGTGGTCTGATTTAACTTGACACACCTCAACAATTCCTCCCAAATCCAAGACACCATGTTCCTATTTGACAGCAACAACTGCCTGAGGCTGCTACACGTAGTTCTGGCAGGACAGACAGTATCCTGAAGCACTGCAAAAGCTTAAACAACCTTTACACTCCTGTAGCTAATGCTCTTTTCAGCAGTAAAAGTTACCTGTTTCAGCTGCTGTGTTGTTCCAAGCCAGTCCTGGTGGGTCTGTTTGACAAGGCCTGGATGATAAAACACATGCCAGGTATGCACATACAACTAAACTGGACTTGCTCTGAAATAAATTTACCTTAAACAACATGTTCATATAGTTAATACAAGTAGAAGTTGTTCTCAATATAGAGCCCTAAGAAAGACTCACCTTCTTTGCCCTAAGTAATTTTCTCCAAAATAACTCTCCTTTCTAATGACTCAGTTGGACAACACCATTGTTGACAAAACTTTCCAACCTTTGGGTGATTTTTGATGGAATACTCCATTTTAAAGTGAAAGTTTCTGGTTCTCATATGCAGGTTAGGATGCACACATCAAGGAGTTATGGACTCCCCAAAGCACCCCAGGCTGCTTAATAAAACAATGCTGATGGATGAATTCCCTGATGTGGGAAGGGGGGAGGGAAAGGGGGGATTCATATTGAAGTGTAACAGGACAGCTCCTAATGGCAATGAGTTCAGGGGGTTGCTAATAAAGTCACATTATCCTTTGTGGCAGTGACAAGCTGGGTTGGTAACCAGGGAGAAGGCTCAGCAGGAGAGCTGGGACATGTGATTTCCAGATGGGTGAGAAGAGCTGCATGGAACTGAAGGGAATCTGAAGGTCAGAAGGGGCCACAAAAAGGCAGTTAAGTCAGTGGGGTTTAGGGTGCAATGAAAAAGCTTCACAGAATTCCAGAAGCATCTCAAAAGGGCTGAACAGAAAACAGGAGGATCATGGATAACTGAAGTGGAAAGGGGCACCAGGAAAACTAAATGAAATAGGGAGTTACAGTGAGAAATTTCATGGATAAACCTGACTAGGAATAGAATCTCTCTTTGGTCCTCTGTCATCTTTTTGTCCCATGGTCTCTTCAAATCCCAGTAACCACAGAACTGTCCTCTTGACTTTCCATCTTCTTTTTAGATCCCTCTTTTGCTTTCCCAGATGAGGAAGACCAGATGAGTGAAGGCTGAAAACCAACCCATCCCTGTTCTGTGCAGTTCTGCACAGCAGGCATGTTGGGAGGAGGTGCAGACGAGCACTTTGGATAGATCCTGACCCAGTAAGGTGCTCTGGAAACACCCAGCAACTTTGAACAGAGAAGTGACAAAGCACTTTGCACATTCAGGGGAGGCTGAGAAGTGAGAGGCACAACAGGAACCATCTCCCAGGCTTTGCTTATTTTGGCACAAGGCCAAAAGTGGCAGCAGTGCAGGTTTGTGGTGAGCCACAGGGAAACCAGGCTGAGATGGTGTTCCATGAGAAGGACAGGGATGGGCTGCCTACAGGCTGGAAATGGGAAACACAAGCAGACCCACTGATAGCTCATTTGTTCCTCAGCTTCACTGAATGCCTTTGCTCTTAAAGCCATGGCAACACAGGAATAACTCCAAACTCCTTGGTCTTTTTGCATCATGCACTGTAGCCCTCCTAAAGAAATTGAAGCTACAATCCAGTTCATTTTCACCAAAGTAAAAGTCAGGACAACTCTCTTATTTCTAGCAGCAATAACCTTCAGCAAACAGAATAAAATGAGCAGGAACTTTGTATGTTATGCCCAACAAACAAGTCTGCTGGAGTCCAAAGGGAATAGAGGGCCACAGTTTCAGCAGAGCAAATGCCTGGTGTCCACGGCCTCCACTTCTGCCCATCAGGGCCAAAGCTTCTTACTGCAGATATGATGGGTTTGTAACAGAATTTTTAATTGATTAATATATTACTCAATATAACCAGTACTCAATATAATGGGTTTTCCATAAATCATGTTTCCAGCACCAAGGGGCAGCTGCTGCTGGCTGCTACAAACTTCCAACAATGCACTGCTGCTCCTGCTCAATCACTTTTCCCTCTGTCAGGCATAAGCTCACCATGACCATGACCTGTTGCCATTGCAGTGAAGGGACAGCTCACCACAGACAGGTTCAGCATCAAGTTTCAGTAAGCTTATGACATGTGTCATGTAAAAAGTTTTTAAAAAGCTGGAAGAATATGTATTACACATAATTACAGTGCTCTGGCCTAGTGTCTGTGTGCAGATGACATGCTCATGACTGTTCAGTATGACAGGAACTGTTTCAGATGAGGTTCTGCAGAGACTCAAAAAAATCAGAGGCATCTGCCCTATAATCAGATAAGGAAGTTAAGCCATACTGGTTATTGTTTACAGCAGGCCTGACTTCCACTGAGTGATCACTGATTGTCACTGGCCTGCACTGAAGGCATCCTGAAGTATTTTGTTAATGATCTGAGCTATACATAACCATACTTTCTGCCATCATCATTCCCAATTACCTTCTGTCTGAATAATGAGTTATTTTCATACCAACATTAACTTGGTTTTGGTTGAATATATTACTGGTGCATAAATGGTCAAGGTAATGCACAAATGCAAAGGTGACCTTGAAAAACTAAAACTTTGAAAAGCTCTCACTGAGATTAAATAACAATGAATGCAAGGTAATACCATTTGAAGAGAAACAGAAATCAGTTTATGTAACAAATAAATACAGAAAGTTACTATTTTTCTGAGTAACTTCTGATGTAACAAACATAAAATGTCAGAATCTTTTATTTCTTCCATGTTCAAGAACTTGGAGTTACAGACTGGAGAGATGAACCCCTAAGGTGAGCTGGTGCTTGCTGCACGTGTTCTTGCCACACATTGTGTGTCCAGAGCAGGAAGAGAGTTGGGAAAGTTCAGCCTGGAGAAAGGCAGGCTGAACTTGCTCTCTGCAACTCCTTGCCAGGAGAATGTAGCCAGGTGGGGTTGTTCTCTTCCCCCAGGTTACAAGAGACAGGAGGAGAGGAAATGGCCTCAAGTTGCACCAGGGGAGGGTTATTTTGGATATTAGGAAAAATTTCCCCACTGAAAGGGTGGTCCACCACTGTAACAGGCTGTCCATGACATGGGGGAATCATCATCCCTGGAAGTGTTCAAAACCACGGGGATGTGGCACTTGTGGACATGGTTCAACTATGAACATGGCAGTGCCGGGTTAATGGTTGGACTCTGTGATCTTAAGGGACTTTTCCTACACAACTCCAGGATTTTGTTCCCAGATTTCTGCAGAGCAGGAAGTGGGAAGGCCAGCTGTGCTTCTCAGGACCTACTGCCACCTTTGGTAAGCCACGACAAGAGGAAGAGCCACAGGAGTTCACCTGTTGCTCACACAAACACAAATCTTCATTTTACAAGACTTCATCTGGCATCATTAAAGAGGAAACAAAACTTGAAACTGTATTACTGAAGGACATGTTCAAAGCCAGCCTTATAAAGGTGTGAGATAAAGTTAGGTAAGATACAGAAGTATCGTGTAAGTCCATTTTTGTATGTACAGTGTTAGAGGGTGACCTTGATTTCTGTTACCAAGAGCCCTAGAAAGTGAACAAAAGACTGATTGGACAGTCCTACTCCCACGAAATTACAACTTAAGTGTTAAACACATAATTTAGGAATATATTCTTGTATGTATTTGTATACATCAAATTATAATCCAGACATCTATGGAGTAAAAAGATTAATGCATTGCCTAAAATTTGGAAGAGAATAATCAGAATCCATCTTTCAATAATGGACCATATTCCCTACCATACTCTGAAGTACAGGCTATGATTTTCACTCTCTCCACAAAACATTTTCATTGTACTTTCAAGGAAGTTATTTTACCAGAGTAATTTCAGAGTTCTCCATGGACTCCTTGGATATCAGCAGCACTGCAAAAAGAGCTCCTCCTCAACTTGGAACTGCAGCTTCTGCTGTGTTCAGTTGAGAGCCAGAGATACAAAACTAAGACCATGAGCTGGCCTGTTAATTTTGATTATCTAAAGCTAGGAATATGAAGAGTTTTGGCGAGAGAGGTGACTAATTGTAAAGATTGACTTTATGGCACAGCACGTTCTTTTTCAAAGGTCTCAATACAAATCAGATACTCTTAAAAAGAACAAGACTGCAGAGTTGCCCATGCAGGTCTAAATCTCTCTCACATGAAGGCAAACTTGGGAAGTGCCAGTGTGACAAAATGCAATGCTGTTCTCCCCCAGCAGGAGCCCCTGGCAGAGCTGGCTCTGTTCCCTGGGGTGGAGGGGACAGACACCACCACCATCTGCCTTTGGTATCACTAATTTGACGACATTTACTGCACATTTAATTCAGTGCATGGCAGGAAAAGCTCCTGAGCTTAAGGTGGTTTCCTGTTCAATGAGCATCACAGAACATATCCTGGCAGCAGAAAAACATGCCAGCTTTGAAAGCTGTCTGCTGTAGGACACTGCATTCTTCAAACCCACCCCCAGCAGCATCCCAGAGTTCTGAGGAAAGCAGGAGCAGGTAATATGATATAAAATATGCAGGAGTGTGAGAGTGCACTGCCACATGTAGGCTCTGTGCAGTGTGGTTGATGCTTGACAGCAGGGTGTGATACAAGTAGAAAGAACACAGATGAGACAAAACCACAGCCTAAAGTCAAGATTATTTGGGGGTTTATTCCCTTTCAATGAGACCAGAAACAGAGTGCTAAAAGATGTGCAAAAAACTGACCAACCAAATTAGGAAAAGAGGACAAGGAAAAAAAATTAAGGACAAGCACAGTTCCAAACTTCAGATGTGCCTTCCAACACTTCAGTACCACTGAGTGACATCAGCTCAGCCACTCAGTTGTGTAAAGATGCTGTCACCTGATATTAAAAACTGTATTTGCTGCCATAATGATATGACAATGGCCTCCAACATTTAGAAATATTGAAGACCCTTTTTTTGCATAATTACCTTGTGAAGTCTGTCATCTCCATCATAATCACACACATCCTCTTGGCCAGAACAATTATGTCATTGCTGGTGTCATCCCATATTTCAATCTCTGCATCAAGCTTACTCTTGACTTTTTTGAAGTCAGCCACCTGCTCAGCTATCTTTTCCTTTTCAGCCTCTGGTAGTTGAGTCATCTTGGCCTAAAACAGAGAATAATTTGATTTGTAAAGCATCTATATCAGAATATTTTTCTCTTTTGTAAACAAAACTGCTGTCTGTTACTATATCTGTATTTTAAAAATGCTGTGGCCTGAGCCTACATTCGAGTTTGAGCACTTTCAAATTCCCAAATCTGTATGCTATCATTTGGTTGTGCCAAATAAATTATCTCAGTGTAATGGGGTCAGTGGTGTTTGTGAAATCATTAATATTAGCACACTGAGAGAAAGATTAATAAATTCTTCCAAGGAGCCTTTATGAAATATGACTCACAGTTTTTCCTGTTTCTTAAGGCTAAAGAGCATAAGTGTTTTGAAGTATGATATATGTGCAAGTTACAAAATGCAGTATTGATTCAGGCAGGAAATAATCAATGAAAAGGGTTAATTGCCCTAAAACTTTCAGGTAGGCACGCTCTCTCTCCTGAGAAGATTCTACATTACCATTTAAGAATCAAAGAAGGCTTAATTGTTCAAATATGCATATTCTGCCTTTGCAGAAGATAAAGAAATGAACGTGTCAGAAATCAGTACGTGAGTAACGTTTCCAAAAACTCTGAAAATGTAGGATGGTGAGAGAAATATTTTATTTCATGTTCTTCTTCATGAGCAAGATCACCAACCTGCTCCAGCCAAGGGTCACATACACCTCCTGTGGCAGGACCAGGCCAGGGCTAAGGTATTCTGTGGCCATGTGAAAGCCCTGGCCCTTCATAACACCTTCTGTCCCAGGAAGGGAGGAGACCTTTGGTGTGTTGGTGCTGATGGCTCTGCTGCCATCGTGGGTCTCACCCGGCACCTCCCCTGGGAATGGTCCCCTCAGGCCACCAGCAACTCACAGCTACATGCAGCAACTGTTATCACACTGAAATCACTCTGCAATTAAACAATAAATACTTTGTGACTTATTCTTGTTTATAAAACATTACCTACCATCAATAAAGTGGAAAGAGAAGGCAGATGCTGAATTACTTATAATTACTGTAACGGGCAATTGCTCTTACACATAATGCATGTTTTCCAAGCCATGTCTTTTCAGAGATTTTATTTATGCCAGATGCACTCTGTCACAGGCTTCATTTTCTCATTGATACAAATTACTGGAAATTACAGGTTTCCCCACGTGTAACTGTTATAATTACAGTCATAGAATCACACAGAACCATGGAATGGTTAAGGTGGAAGGAACCACCATCCAGAGGCTGGAGTTAACCTCCAGTCACAGAGTTAGAAAGTGGACCTATTGTGAGGAGGAATTCTCTTGTTTTGTTAAAAAAAACCACAAAATTCAATAGACCAGAGAAGACCAAGAGACACCTTCCTCATGGCTGTAGGATAAGCTGGTTGGGTGTGCTGGGTTTTGGCTGGGGTAGTTCATTTTCTCCACAGTAGTTAGCATGGGCTGGTTTGGATTTGTGCTGGGAATCATTTTGGTAAAATAATCCTGTTTTAGGCATTGCTGAGCAGAGCTCACCCTGAGCCAGGGCCTGTCCTGCCTCCCAGAGAGGAGGCTGGGGGGGCACACGGGGCTGGG
>JAOXXN010000082.1:515179-526588 GCA_026770055.1 Myrmophylax atrothorax
AACACAAATAAAACAGTGAAATAATTCAGCCAGGATTTTCTCATTCACACATGAATCAATTTTTTTATCAGCCCAGAATTGTTGCACAAACAGCCTGCAACAAACCTGTATAGAACATGATCTTATTCTCAGATGTTTTTGTCAATGCATTCACAACACTGTCTGCACAACTCTGGGAAAAACATGTGGGTGGGTGGTTGCCTAAAAGTAGTTCTGCTCTTGTCATCCCTAAGTGGATTATGTTATGAGCTAAAACACTTTGCCTCTTCTTCAATAGGATCACCTTAACCTGCAGCAGGAACTCTGAAGTTAAGCTGGGCTGTTCTCGTCACTAATTTAGTAACTTTAAACACCTAAAATATTTTTTTCCCTGATCATTAACATGTACATTGTCTTCTAAGGCTGCAAATGAACTGGGCAAATTCTGACTTGACCTTCTCTTCAACTCAAACTCACACAGTAGTAAGACAGGAACTACCTCAGTGGAGTGGCTCTGACCACGATGGCATAAATCTCCTCCGGCACAATGAGCGTGTGCTCAGCCTGCAGAGCTGACTGCACAAATCAGACACAACCACAGGGAGCTCTAACTGGCAGCTGAGAGAAACTGTCAAAGCCCTTGGATCCACAAGCACTACCTGTTTTTATAGTAGCTAAGGCTTTGATCCTAAGGATCTTCTTCAGGAATGTAAAACCACCCTACAAATAACAATCAGGTTTTCCATCCAGTTTAAATCCTGAGAGATCTCCCAGCACATTGCCCAAGCTCACCTGTGTCCCACAGAGGGGCTGGTGCCACAGGCACTATCACACTCAGCTCAGAAAGATGGAATTATCTGAGGGAAAAGATCAAGGAACTAACACTTGCAAGATGAGTCAGGTATATAAATACAAGGTCAAATCTCACTCCTGCTGCCTCACCACTAACCTGTACTCTCTCTTTATAGAGACAGATTCTGAAGAAGGTGTGATTAATAATACATGACTTTTTCCTGCATCAGGGAAATGAGATTTGCTAGTTAAGATGTAGGCTTTGTTACAAGTGGCATACACACATCACATCTGGTTTTATATGTTGTGATAAAAACAGAAAGAAGAAAGGCACTGGTTCCCTGTTGGAGCAGCGAGAGATGTGGCACAGAAGAAATTACAACACTCCTGACAAAGCAAGAGGAACCAAGAGTGCTGTTATGCAGAACTAGTATGGAGCCAGATATGTATAAATAAAATTGAATTATTATCATTGAAATGCCCCAGAGAAAGAACTCAGGGAGGAAAAAAGGTTACTTTGCAATGCTGCCAAACCCCTTCTGGAACAGTCAGTCAGTCAGTCAGTCAGTCCTGGTGTCAGCACTGCATGGAACAGCCTCCCAACAGCACAGGAAGCTGCTGCAGGGCACAAAATCACACAAACTCTGCCTAAACCTTAAAATCTATCTTCCCTAAACACATTCTTCATATTGCTAAACCCTTTCTGGGCATAAATCTTCAAATATCAACATCAAATAGCAGGCCAAATAAGGAGGCCTTAAATCATTGTCCATTTGCTGCAGCAGCAAAACAATTTGTTCAAAGATCTGTTCAAAGAAAAAAAATGTGCAGGTTTCTGTCAATATATTGATTTAGGGTGAGTGGGGATGTGTATAATTTAGTCCAAGGCCTCATTTTCTATTACTTTTGGAGGTAGTGTGCCACTTATGGCCCTGATAGCTTGATCTGAAATTCAGGAAAACTTTTTCCAAGATAAAGAATAAGGCTTTAAGCCATGACTGCTCTCCAGATTCCACAAAAAGGAACATTTACAGGAATTGCATTATTGCAGGGAGAAATGGAAGAAAAATAGAAATGTACATACTATAATGTTAAAATACTGGTTTTTTCAGATGTATTAACCACAGTTTGTCTGTAACCACTCCAGCAGATTCACTGACACTGCAGATTAAATACCCAGTGGCAGCACAAGTTGAAGCACATCCCAGAGGTATCTCCAACAGCAGTAACTCTGTTCTGGCTCTGGCCAGCCACTCCCTTCAGCATTTACTTCTTGCTTTGTGCCATTGTCTGCAAAGTGTTATTTGTGGCTTTCTTTGCAAAAAAGCATCCCCTTTGAAGAAGTACTCTGGTTTAGCTGAGAATGAGAAGACCATACATGAAAACATCACCTTTTAAAGCTTTAGTGGATCCTTCCTTACTACATTTTGATAGTAAATACCTACAAACTACTTCTTTTGTTTTCCCAGTAAGAGAAGAATTTCAACTGCATTTATTGCAGGATATTTATGAAAACAGCCAAGCACACCCTCTGTACCTGTTCCAAAAAAATCCATGTCATTCTGTGTGGGTAACAATGAGATGGAAAACTCTGCCTTTCTCACCCACAACACAAATTTTAGCCTTTTACTTGAGGAAAATGTGCCTACATTTACAAACACTAATTTAAGTTGCAAAGGGCAACTGGTATATTTTAATTGCCAATTATGTTCACTGAAAAATAAGACTGTATGAGGTGGTCTTTCACAGAGCTACTGCATTTCTGACAATGTTTTAATAATTAACTTACAGCTAATTAACATATGATATGCATATATGCAACACCAGTGAACTGCATTCATTTTGGTTAGTGTTTTTTCAATAGGATTTATAGTATTAATAAAGAAAATATTTGTTGAATAAAAAATGTTTGCAAAAAGCAGAAATAAATTAAACCACCATTTTTTGACATAATTATTTTCATAGGGAAAAGTCTTCCTTTTTCCCAACTAGTTCTATCATTTATAATTTCCATTACAGGAGTAATACTGGAATCAATCAGCACTGAGAGATCTGTTACTGCTCCAGGTATGGAGCAAACAAGTAATGACACGGACATTTCTGGCCCATGGATCTTTCCATGTCACAAAGCTGTGAACAGAGAGCAGGTTTGCTGAACCCTCACTGGAAATGGAAACAGAAAGAAGATGAATGTTTGCTAAATACTCTGACTTTGTACCAAGAAAACTTTTGCTCATTCAAAACTGTTTTCAAGCTCCTGAAAATGTTTTAATGGAAAGAAGAAAGAAAACCCAGCAATGCAGTCAAGGCCTCAGGTTAAATGATGATACATCAGGAACACCAGACTCAGAACTTGTAGAAGTACAGATATTGTCAAACACTGTAGGAAGTTCTTCATATTTCCTCATGGATTCACTGCTAAGCAATAAAGTAGAGAACAGATTCACACAAGAACACAGCAGGAAATGTCTGTAAGTCACACCCTGCAGTGGCTGACACTCCAGATACAACCCTTTCTCTTCTGTACATGTGAAGCTTCTCACAGGCAGAGCTTATTTTTGGCTGTCACACACTGCAGGCTTCAGTATGACCCTTGTAGAAACCATCCCTTATTAACCCAGCCTCTATTAGGCCACATTTATGACACTGTAACCTGCTGGAATTTTTTCAGTAAGTAGAAGAATTTTTTCTGTTTAATTACATGTTCACAAAGTTATTTTCAACTTAATTGCAGTCTCTTTTTGTTTCAGGTCATGCATATCAGCTTTATGCACTCCACACACCTTCAGAAACCTAGTAAGAGTTAAAGAACAGTTTAATGACTCCCTGGATGACTTTGTGGCTTCACAGGAGCAGCATCCAGCAGCACTGTGCCCCCGGTGCCCGTGTCTGTGCCCCAGCAGGGGCAGTACATACCCTGTCAGTCTTGCCCTCGGTCTGGGTGCTGGTGCGGCTGCGAGCATCGTGCTCCTCCTCCAGGTCAGACACATCTTCCAGCTCCTCAGGGCTCTGCAGGACAACAGGCACAAATGGGTTATTCTCTTTTACAATTAGTACCTTTGCTACTCAGGTCACACTTATTAAAGCTTGGTCCAAGATTGCAGCTGACAAACAGCCCCCAGTCCTGTTCCAGCAGTCACTAAACTTGGTGGGTAAATATGTTGTTGCTGCAAGGAAGGTATATTGTCATATATATATATACACATGTCTCACAAGGAACCTTCACATGACAAGAGTGGATTTCAAATGTGCCTCTTTTCAATTCCATCAAGCAGCACAAGTTCCTGCACTACAGGAAAATTAAGCAGCCCTGATTTGCTATTTGTATACATGGCATTATTATTTCATATCTCACTGTCTGCTCCTCCTTGTCACCTAAACTGCCATTTAATTCTGGGATTCTGTCTAATTTATGACAAAAGCAATTAATTCTCTGGACAATCAAGGCCTTCAGATTTATTTACTCCTTCCCATTTACAAAAATATTATTAAAAGGAAGGGGTTTCAAGAAGAAATACAAACTTTTACCATAAATGTAGTAAAAAAGGCAAAACAAACGTGACTTTATGAAGGACAATAAATAAAGCATTAAAAGTAATTTACTTATATTAACAAAACACTGTGCAATGAAGCAGTGAAGCACACAATGCTTCCAGGATTATGAACTATTCCAAACATAATATTGGTTCTGCCAATGCAACAGGACACTCAAGAAATTTTTCTTAATTATCAAACGAATTCACATTTTGAAGAACCAAAAATATATAGAACTAAATTCCACATAACTGGTGGGACATCTACTACTGAATGATCTACTCTCAGCTTGACATTTAGAGTTCCAGTTAGAAAATCCTGGCATTCTCAGTACCCCAAAAGTCTGATGTGCCAAGAGAAACATGACAAGAGCAGGACCATCACACAACTTTACCAAAAGGCAGGCAGGAACAAACCTGGTCATCACTTTCACCCCATTTTCAATTAAGTCAAATATAATGTTTTCAATCCAGAATTGCTGTCTGTTCTCACCTTCATATTTTTACTGTCAAGGTGTATACAAAGAAGATCTATTGAGAAGGGCATTGTAGGGTTGTGTTATTTTAGTTCTGGTCCCCAGCTTGGTAATTATATTAAACTGAACAAATCCACCTGCATTCATTTGTACCAGATGGGAAAGAACCTTTGCAGTCAGAGGGTGGTACAGAAACTACTGAGCTCAACATCAGCCTTGAGACAAGGTTCAAACAGCACTCCATTACTGCAGGAGCACACAAATCAAGTTCACTCACTGAAGAAAATAATAGTTTCTGTGAGGTAACACTGTAAGAAATACAGAACTCCAAGTTGGTGCACAAGTTGGCAGAAATAAAACACTGGTGGTAAAAAATGCACCTAAACTTCCTCAAGAAAAGAAGCAATGAGTTTTGGGGGTGAAGATGAGCCTAATGTTATACTGGTAAAGTGGGAAAAGGAAAATCTTATTTTCAGGCAAAGACTAACAGTGTGATGAAGTCTCAGTTTCAGTCCTGCAATTAGACATAGGAAGAATTCCAAAGTATCCAAAGGCTGTTACTATACAAAAGTTGTTTGAAAAATCTACAGTGTGGAAGAAAAATGAAATTTTGTTGTGGGTGGATATCCCTGCAATAAATAAAATATCACAAGCCCACTCCAGGTGCAACACGTACAGACAGTCTTATTAGAGGGCCAATAACAGAGAGGTTATTAAAGCAGAGTACCTTCAGCTTCTCAGGATCACACTGAGCAGGGCCCTCAGGCAGGAAATGGCCTTGATTCAGTTTATAGCAAAAAAAAATCACTTTCTTTTTAAAGATACACTACACTTGGGTTATTATTAAAAAAAATTAGAACATATTGCCATTATAAAATTAGTTACAGGTTTTGCCCCCCTGCAATCATAAAGCTGCATTCAGGACAGCAGATCACCTTTTCTTCCTGGGTGAACATATAACCTGGGAATCTCTGCCAATCCCATATTTCCAGTACAGGGTTTCTTTCTTCTGCAGAACATGGAGTACAAAATGTTGGGACAGGGCAGAATGGGTAATAATTTTAGACAGTCACATTATTTGTATTTTAGGGGATTTCTGTAAGAGCTTTACACCATTACAGCCCCACAGCAAATTTGCAAAAAGATTGTTTTACAGGCATTGAGAGAATTTGGTAGAATTGCAACAATACCATTTTCCTGTGAAGTTGAGCTATGTAAATATTGCCAGCCTCATATGGAAACCTCAGCAAGTGAAGAGGTCAGTAAAATGACTCTGGTATGAGCCACCTGTACATGACAGGCTCAGGAAAGCTTTCCAAAGACAAAACCATCATTCTGTTCATCTGATGGGGCACTTTAAAAACTGCAAATAGCAGGACAGAGGGCTCTCTGCAGCTGCACTGGCACAGGGATCCCTCTGCAGTTCCTCCCTCCTGTGCAGAGCGAGGGCTCAGGGGCTCAGTGCACTGTGCCCACCTGAACCCCTCCCAGGACACCTGTTGCCAGAAAACTTTTTGGTTTTCTAACAGTGCATATGCTCTTTTCAGGTTAGCAAAGTTTATTTGTGGCTGGGATGAGAAGCTCCCTGCAGAAAGCTCATTTGCTGACCTTCAGAGTGCACCCCCATCTCTTGCAGAAACTCCATTCCCTCCAAAGTCCAGATCTGCCAGGTTTTGAATTACTGCAACTACAGAATTCAGGGGGAAAAACAAACAAACAACAACAACAAAAAACACCACAACCAAACCTGCCCAGTTATTCAAGACTAAGGTCAAAGATTCAAGAAGAAAGAAACTGTTGATTTATCAAACCTTGAATCACAAACCATAAACTATAGTCATATTCAGACACAAAGCATCAAAAACAAAAAACACCACCATAACAATAACAATAACAACAACAGAAGTAGTTAATGGTTTTCTCTCCTTAGAAGCTGTTTTATGTAATTCACTGCAGTATTTTTGATTTTTTCCTGTTGCTCTCATGATTCGCTATTTATTAAATACCTGAGACACACATGTAACAGCTTCTATGAATACTCCACATGCAAACACATGGATATCCAGTAGGAATGTTGGATGATTGCATGTTTGAATGGCATGAACTATGAGGGCCTGCAGCACAAAATATGGTGCTACCATCAATAATCAGAGCTTTTGCCCAGGGAGAACAGCAGAGCTTGAAGCTGGAGTTAGAATCATGGAAGGAACTTGAAAGTATTGTTTAAGGTTGAGTATTCAGGGCTCTGACATAAACTGTAGGTAACCTTCCTAACAGGAGTCTCCATAAGGCAAGTGACAGAAGAGGGAGAGAGTTGGGTGTTGTGGTCAGTGACAGCAGGAACACAAGATATAAACAGCAATTTCACTATTAAGACATACAAAGTACGGAATTTGCAGTAAATGTAAGGAAGAACACTGAGGTCAAATAAAATCCTGCACAAGACCCCAGCCAGCAACAGCCTACAAACTCATGTGTGCAGCACAGTGGCAAAGAGAGTTTAGAAATAAACAGAAAAAATGAGGAGGTGGTTTCCAGCAGCCACAGGAGCAGAACTGTTGAATAGTCTCCCCTAGAGGTGCTGCAGGAGGGGGCAAATTCTGTGTAAGCTGCAGCCTGAGCAGCCTCCAAACAAGGGAATGGAAAGCTGGGTGCAGGAGCAGAGGTGGGATGGGACAGGGCACTGCCCCAGCCCCCTGGCACAGGGGCTGAGAGATTCTGGTCCTTTGTCAGAGGCATTTAAGGCTGCAATCACATCACTCCTGCTGACAAGGCACACACGCTGCATGGATTCCTTTGCACATTTCAGTGACTGCAATAACTCTGCATTCTCAGTGGGTTTGGCACTGGAGGCACAGGCTGAGGACTCACACTCGTCTTTAGAGCGAAGTCTGATCCTGATGAATTTTCCCCCTTCCTGGCACTCCACTCCAGGCTGCAACAGCAAGTCATTACAATTGCACCTGGGTGGTTTCAGGATAGGAATTACCTTCTCAGCTCTGGAATGAAAAACACTCTCTGATGACAGACCTTTTAATTTGCTTTTCTACCAGGATTTTGAGAGAATAATTAATACAACTGAAGTCTGGCCTGAGTCTTTAGAACTCTGCCAGTTTTTCCACACTGGTTGCAAATGGGCTTTTTGGCTTATTTGCTCTTTAATCCAAGCTTTGTAGAACAATGTGTTTGACTAGATTTCACAGCATTTTCTCCAGCACAAAGGTTTTTATGCAAACCCTCCTCAAAAGTGATTATCCAAACAACTTTACCTAGACCCTTCGTTTTGAGAGTTTGCATACACATGAAACCATCAATCCTGCAAAGAAAGGTCTCAGCTGACAGAACATAATGCAGAGCCAAGTCTAAAATCTCCAGATACACAATGTAAATGTGGACAAAGAGGCATTGTGAGGTGAAAGGAAGCTATCCACTCCCATCTAAGGTTCAATTAAATGCAGACCTTTAAACTGTCATTATAAGCTCTTCTGCTTTATCTTATCTTGGTTTCTGCAGCCCCATCAGTCATTCTTTCTCACAAATCAATACTAAAATGCAGAGCAGACTAACACCTTCACAGGAGCTACCTTGATGAGTGATGTCTTTATTCTGCAGCTGCAAAAATGCAGTTATTTGTGCCAAGGAAATACCACAGCAGCAACAGAAATGCCTGCATGCACTCCAGGAGGATCAGAGTCGTCTATTAAGTCCTTCATTGAGCACACAGTGGATTTAAAGAGATTATCTATTCTACTGTGGACATTAATGCCCATATTTTGAACATTTCATCATGTCAAGCCACACGTCATTGAGTGCAACAAACCATGGGACGTGTGTCCCAAATGCACAAATACTGTGCTCTGCAATCCCTCAGCTACTGACTGCTGTTTCTGTGTATTAGGCACAATATCCACCATTATCACACACTTTATCCTGCCAGATGACAGGCTGCCAGAGCAACAGTTCTGATGCACTAGCAAGAGAACAAGAAATTGCAAGCATTATTTGTTTTTGATGACTAATTTAGTAAGAACTTCAGATGACTGTTGCTATCTAGTCATTAAAAGTACTTTTCAGGTTTTCACTTAAAGCAATTATTTTGAGTGTTGAGAACAATAAACCCCACATTATAAAGGGCAAATTAAAATCCTATGTTCTTAATCTGTCAATATTGTGACATCTCAATGCTCTGGCAAATACCATGCCCTCTATTAAAAATGATCATATGTCTATTCTTGAAATCCACTCTTGGCACTTCCCTTAAAAAGACATCTTTTGCATGCCAGATTCTATGTGACATTATTAATGTAAAGCTAACAAATGATTAATTAAACCAGGCATCAGAACTCTGACAGCAGTATTGTCACCAAGCACTGCCAAGGAATTCCTCATCAAGTAATATGGTAAAATCATTATCCTGCCATAGCCTGTACATTACAAATACTTTATTTGCAAAGCTAGGGGACAAATATTTCTTCTTACTAACAGAGAAAATTTTGAAAAACAATTTTTTATGTTTAAGCTGTAATTCCAGGTAAGATTAGTGAGAATCTAAACGCTGGTGAAGACCAAAGAACTTAATCAATTATGATATTAAATGATGCCCTTTGACACTGAAAGATTAAAGTATTTTTGATAATAATAGATTATGTAAAGAGTGGTGTATTATATACAGTAAAGAGTGGAGGTTTTAAAACTAATAAATGCTGTGAGCTCATAGTGTGGGGCAGAAGTTGCCCTGTTATTACTGGATGCCAGGAGGTTTTGCCTTGCCCACTTAACAGTAAGTCAACTTATAAAATTCTGCTCCAGGAGATTAAGACAAACCAATTTAAGATTAATCACCATTAGAAACAGCTAGACAGATGAACAGCCTGATTCCATAGAAAAATCCCTGAGCATACATCAGGATAGTGACCTTCTCAGTAAATGGCTGGGAGACAGGAAGGGTCTGAGCTGAGCAGTGTAACTGCAAAATTTAAAGTGAAATTTTTTGAGTACTGCCTTCTGAAAATCCTTTTAAATAAAAACTGCGAAGTTGGCACAGCTGAGTAAAGTGTCACAGAGAGTTTTGGCACCTATTTTCGATGCTAAGCTACACTTTTTGAGTTGGAAACGTGCCTTTCAGCCCTGTTCTCTTCCTTGCCCCTGCCTCTCCCTGATGGTACTTGGTGGGTTTGCCACTCTCACATAATGCCTACAGCAATTCAAAGGGAGATTGATTCCTGAAAATACTGACCTAGTTATGCTGTGCAAAAGCTCTGAACATATATTTCAGTCTAAAAAGTTGGGGAAAACTTGAAAGCTGCCTGAAAACCCCAGCCAGTAATGGTGGTGTAGCCGTAAGGGTCAAAATATACAAGAAGGGTAAGAGTTACAAACAGGGTAGCAGTTTTTTATAAATTCAACAGCCTGACCAGAAAAGAAGCAAAGATTTCAGGGGTACAAATCCTTCAGCACATACCTGAGGACTCACAGAGGAACCCAAAAGCTTCTTTACTTTTCCTAGTTATTTCCTTTCAAGAAAGCACTTATTTGAGTATGACTTTTAAAGAACAATTTCAAATCCCAAATAACAAAAGAAAATATGATCAAGCACAGCTACTACAACGACACACCTCTGCTGTAACCCAAGTCCCTGCCTTCCCCCCATGAAGCCATGACAACTGATACACAGCTCCATGCACAGTGTATCCTTTGCTCATGCTTATTAAGTAGGAAACTTCACCACAAGGCTTAGAAGCTTTCACTTTAAACTCAGAAAACTAATCATTAACAAGAACAGAACAGCAGTTTTTAATAAAAGTCATTTGTTGCTCTGCTGATCTAAAATGTATTACCTGATTCCTCTGCTGGGTTGACATACATTTGCTCCATCTAGTGGGAAGCTAATTAAGACATTTCATTTATAATGGAAATACTTCTAAAGTTGTTTGAAAACAGACAGTGAAAAGCCAATTGAGCCTTTGTTCTTTTGCTAGTAATCTTTATACAGTAAATTATACATGGCCTACCAGTTTTATAGTTGTGTTTGAAATAAAAGATTTCATTCCCAAATATCACTTCAACATTAGAAAATGAGAAGAGATTAGAACTTGTTTTCTCTACCTCATCTGTGTGTGTTAAAAGCAGTCTAAAACACCATTACTGTAGGCCTGGGTAATTCCAAAGGCAACCAGAGATGCTTTGCACTTTGACTCTGCACAAATTCCTAACAGCTCCCATTTTTAATAAAGGACAGAAGAACAACTGGCAGGGTACAGGTTGTTCACCCTCCTGTCAGTCCTTGGGACTGTCATACACTGACTCCTCCTGGAACACACTTCCAGGCACTTCCAGGACATGCTGGTGACTAGGAATAGTTATGGATTTCCCAAGGGCAAAACATGCCTCAACCTGACTGCTTTCTCCCACATTTCTGGGTGAGGGTAGAACACTGACTATCATTTTAAAGGGCTCTTCACATCATCTCCCAGTTTGTGCCACCAAGGTGTGACATTAGACTTTGGAGAGTAAACAACTGCATGGATGAAAACTGGAGAAGAGGAGGCTCGGGGGGGGACCTTATCACTCTCTACAACTGCCTGAAGGGATGTTGTAGCCAGGTGGGGGTTGGTCTCTTCTCCCAGGCA
>JAOXXN010000082.1:526688-537439 GCA_026770055.1 Myrmophylax atrothorax
TGGGAGAAGAGACCAACCCCCACCTGGCCAGAACTTCCCTTCAGGCAGTTCCAGACAGTGCTGAGGTCACCTCTGAGACTCCTCTTCTCCAGGCTAAATGTCAGAGTGGGCAGGAGAAAACAGCCTGGAAAACCTCTTGTGTATCCTCTCGGCAGGGAGTGTTTGGGGTGAGAGAGCCTAACATTCTCCAACTGGAAAGTAGACAATCCCTCCTGCAGAAGACTCAGGGCAGTGAACAAAGGAAGCTGTCAGGAATTTTGCATAAGCTCCTGTGCCAAACCTGTAAGCTGTATTTGGGAAAGGCAAGTGGAGCAGCCAGGAAAACACAGGCATTGGCTTGTGCACATCAGCATGCAACAATGGGAAAGCTGAATAAAGAGCACAAGATGGAAGGAAGCTTGTACCAGATAACACCACTGCCTTCTTATTGCTAAGATAAACTGCCTCTTCCCAGAGAAAAGCAATGCAGTAGATTTAATCCACCCTACAGAATCATTTAATAAAGTACTGCCCAGGAAAGCTCTGTTTCAGGTGTAGTAGCTCAGTATTAATTTGGAGGCTCTACAACTGATCACACTGAAAGGGCTGTGAAGGAAGGGGAGAGACTGGAAGGTGGCCAAAACAGCAATCCTGGGACTGAGAAACGAGCAAATAAATAAATTCATTAGTGGAAATAAATACATTCACTCAGACTGGCACACAATATGATGTTAGGACATGCTGCCAAAAAATAACTGAAACTGGTGAAGGTTTTAAAGAAAAATCACTGAATAGAAACCCAAAGACTCCAGAACAGATCTAAAAGTTTAATATCTTTGGCCCTCTGGGGCCAAGTGGTTTTAATCCAGATGGAGGCAGAAGAACTGTTCACATTGACACAGGAACAAACTGTACAAATTGGCCCTGCAGAAATGCTCAACACTGGAGGAGAATCTTTCCTTAGAAACAACAGGCCTACATAGCTCTGAAGGACGTGGCAGGATCACAAATTCCTTTGGCATCCCTTGCTGTACCAAAGAATTAAGATTATGTGTGTGGGTTCTGGCTGGGGCAGAGTTAATTTGTTTCCACAGTATGAGGCTGTGCTTTGTGCTGGCAACAGAGTTGATAATTCAGGGATATTTGCACAGATCCAAGGCCTTTACAGCCCCTCACCCCAGCAGTGAAGGGGCTGGGCAGGCACAAGGAGCTGGGAGGGGACATAGATGGGACAGCTGATCCCAAGGGATACCCCGGCCCACGGGGGTCATGCTCAGCACATCCACCTGGGGGAAGGTGGGCTGGGGAGCCACTGCTCGGGGACTGGCTGGGCACTGCTCGGGTGCTGGGGAGCAATTGTTTCAATTTGCATCACTTGCTGATAATTTTTTATTTCATTTAAATTATTAAAATGTGGTTAACTCAAGTATTCTCACTTTTACCTTTCACTTCTCCTCCTCCCATCCTGCTGGGGGGAGCAAGCAAGCAGTTGTGTGGTGCTCAGTGGCAGGAAGGGGTTAAACTATGACGTTGTGTAATACCCATGTAAAGATCCTCAAGCCTTGTAACTCATGGATACTGTTTGGATATAAGGATTTTCCCTCACTCTGTAATGTCTAAAAACTTAGACATTTGTAACTTGTACTTAACAAAAACACATATTATATATTTTGCCCTTTGATCCCAAATTACAAGTAACTTTGCAGGTATCACACCAGAGGAGCAGCACTCTCAAACTGTTAGACTCCAGTCAATTCAATTACTGCAATTCTTGGTTTATGAGTGCAAACATCACATGAGTGACACAATTCAGGGCATTTGTGAAAAACTCTAATTGATGTCCCTCATATACTGAGCAAGTATTTGGAATTCACAGTTACAGGTTTATAAACATTTTTTGAGACAGGAAGAGATTTGCAAATCCGTGTTAAACTTTACATTTGATATCACCATTCTGCCTCAGAGAGTAAACTCTGTCTTCATCCATACTTCAAAGGAAACAAGGACAGTACTATGTCACAAAAATGCCAACAGCTGACCTTTAATTTGAGGTCAGACAAATTTGGGTTTAGTTCCAAACAGAACTTCACTACTATCCCTAAACTTAAGAGTTAAGATCTATCCCTACGTGAATTACAAGTTATTTCATAATTCTGGTCATAAGAAGCTGTGGACAATGGTTTGCTGTAATTCCACCAGCACTACTGGAATAAAAAAATACAGACTCAAAACTCAAGACTCAGATACCTCCACTAGTTCCTTGAGACAGTTAAAATATTTACAATCTTTGTCTTTTCCTTGTTTTCCACAACATCTTTAGATCTAAGTAACTAAAGGATTTATATGTGTGCTTATATATAGATGTATGTCATTATACTTTAGCATGAAAGCAGAACTACAACCACATTTGCAACACAGGCTTTTTACTGATAGCAACAGATACCTGCCATAATGAAAATTGTTGACTTAAATTCAACTGCTACAGATTCTGGCAGGCAGTAAAACAACAGAGTAGACTGATATTTAAAAATACAGTACAAGGTTATCCTTCCAGTTCTGAAGTGGCAGTGCCTTCTGGTTTTATAAACAGTGTTTCTGAAGGTTTCATTCTGCTTTCAGGCAGCAGTACACAAACTCTATCAAAATGTGACAATCTGCATATTTCAATCTAATCAAGAGTGCCAGACATGAGGAATGACAGAGGCATCAGTACTAATGTTTGCACTGTTAACCAGACCAGGATTCAGCCTCAAGCTCAACTACCCTTACACTTGTAAAAAGAAATGGGAAGTGCTGGTTTAAACCCACTGCCCCCATGGGGTTTACAGGTCACAGGACTGGACCCCCCAATGGTCCATAAAGGTGCCATAAAGACCCTGGGGCAGCATTTCCAGAGCATGATTCTCAGTGCTGACTCCCAGACTTGAGACCAGGGACTCGCTGGGATGCTCTTCCCTACCCAAACACTCCTTCCACCACAACTTGGGACAGGGAGGGACAGAGCATGTCCCAGTGTCCCTGTGGAGCACAACAAGGGCCCTGTCAGCGTGGAGCTCACTCAGAGCAGGGCTGGGAGCACCCCTGCACCCCTCAGTGAGCTGTACATGAACTCTGGATCAGGCAGGGTACAGACCTTGGCAGTGCAAATGAACTGCAGAACCACAGAATCATTCAGGTTCAAAAAGACCACGATCAGCAAGTCCCTCCATAACTATCCTCAAAATGAGAACATATATTCTCCTCCTGCAGTCTTCTGCTCCATTACTTTCCAAATGGAGCCTTTGGACAGGAGCCCCCTCTCAAATGTGACCCTGGCATATGTCTAAAGCAGTTCCATGCAGTGACCTGAATAAAGCAGCTGTTTTGTAACAACTGTGTATGACCACAGAACCACAATGTCATAATGTCTGTCATGCACACACAGAGTGCAAATCAAGGAAAACCAAGGCTGCAAAGACAACTTTGCTTTTGGTATTATCCAACTTCTAAAAGCTCAGCTCCACACCCTAAATGGTCCTCTTACAGAACCTTGATGTTAGGTGGCTTGTGGTCTTCTTGTTCAGGGAAAGGGAAGGAGTAAAATGGAGAAAGAGCTTAACTACACTGAGAAAGCAGACATTGCATTGTGTGGTGCTGTAGAGAATCAGCAGCTCATATGTAAACAGGACAACACAACTAGAAAACTAAGCTCCAGCTTTTAATACTCATTGCACAACAGTACTATATTACTGTTGAATAGCTCACTTTATCTCAAATATGTTTGATGTCTTCCAGCTGAAGAGACAGATTCAGTGATCTTATGCTGTTTTCTTGCATATTGCAATGAAAGAATTAAATCCCTTTCTTTCCTTATAAATTACCTCAACATATGTTCTACAATTTAACCTCAGTCTTTGTTTTAACAATGAATGTATCTGCTTCCCTTTATGCACATTTTCTCTTTCCTGTTACCTCTAATTTCCATCCTTCCTATTCCTGCTCCCGTTCCCTCCTTCATTCTTGTTTTTATTTCTCTGCTATTTCCATGTATGCTACTAGTCTGTAATTTTGTTTTCACTAATTCTGTACTCTGCAATAATTTCTTTTCAGTAACACTTCACCTTTTTATTAGGCATAAAGAATGCACTTCACTGCCCCAGGTTACTGCTGTAAGCTCAGTGAGGAGGACAGGGCAGCACAAACCCACAGCTCTCTGCTGGTGCAGAGTCACCTGCAATCAGCAGGCACATGAAAGGCTCAGCTGGGATAGAGTGGTTTAGGTTCCACCTGAGGGCTGCAACCTACCTGCATTCTACCTGGAAGCTGGAAAAGATAAAACAAACCAATAAAACAAAACCGTTAAGAGACCAAAAAGCCCTCACTTGATTTGACGTCTGTTCATTCCAGATCATAGAAACACAGGTGAAAATAAAAAGTACACTTTTTCCACTCCTATTGAGCAACATAAAGACAGTGGACTCTTTGGTTTGAAGTATTGCAAAGTTATTTGAGATGTCACATGCTTGATGTCCCTTGACACAGGCAAGCATTCCAACCAAAACCAGTTTTATGTCTCCCTGTCTTTTGTAGACAGACAGATCCAGGTATATTATATATATTACTGTTGAAGCCAGGCAACAGAACACATGTCAGTGTCAACTCCTAATGTCTTCAAACACTACTGGTTTCAAGAAAGATGGGCTCAGCTTTTACAAGGTAATCAAAACTATGCTTTTTCTACACTCCTTCTCTTGGTATTTGTCACAGCACTTCCAGCAGGCATGAAAAAAACAATGTAATACTGAGAATTTTCAGATTTTCTCATCAAAATACCAAAAAATAAGATAAAACCAGGCAAGTCTATTTCAAACTCGTCTCACTCATCTGTCCCTTTAGTCACGTCACTGCCATGTCTGTTTACTCTTGTTCTCATGAAGATAAGTTCAAATATGTCCAGGGCAGAACTATCAAGAAAGAGCTCAAACAAAATTCCTGTCTTTTCTTGAGGTAAAATAAAGCAAATGTCAGTCCAATGTAAGGTACTAGACACTTGGTTAGACTGACAGAGCTAGGATTTAGACTTCTGAGTTCATGAAGCTACATCCTGTGTTCCAGGGATGTACACACTTGCCAGGTAATTTCTTAAAAGCAGTTTAACTGCCCAACTCTTAGACTTGCCAACACTGGAAACATGGAAGTCCTGGGAGCTCCACAGATCATTTCTTTTATTATTAAGTATACACTATGAAAGGCCAAAGATTCATTATGTAAATAACAGGAACCAACTACAGAACAGCTACACCCCTGTGGCCAACACAGGCATTTTCCAATATAGGATGCCCTCTTCTTTAATAAGATGAAAAAGTAAAGGGAGATGACTGACAATTTCATGTAGTTTCAAATTTGCTTAGCAAAAGTGAAGATATTTTGGGATATCTGACTACTGCTCAATAGTCTTTAAAGTGGAAGTAGACACAAATCCTGCACCTGCTTCTCTTTGTCCCAGTCTGCCTTTCCTCTGCCCAGATCAGAGGTGGTGAGGCCAGCGCAGCAAAGTGGAAATCTGCTGCCTCGATAGTTACAAGTCTCCAAGCATTATTACTTGCACTGAGAAGCCCAGTAAAAGTCTTCCATAATTCAGAAAAACATCAAGTAGACCACGTAATTCAAATAAAATTTTAAAAATTAGTTTTGAACTGCATGGTATCATCAGCTGAGGGAGCTGGGGTTGTTTAGCCTGGAAAGAGAAGGTGCAGGGGGGACCTTACCACTCTCTACAACTCCCTGAAAGGATGTTGTATCCACATGGGGATTGGTCTTCTCTCAGGCAACCAACAGCAGGACAAGAGGGCACGAGCTTCAGCTCTGCCAGGGGAGGTTTAGGTTGGATATCAGAAAGAAGTTCTTTACAGAGAGAGTGCTCAGACATTGGAATGGCCTGCCAAGGGAGGTGGTGGATTCTCCGACCCTGGAGGTTTTTAAGGTGAGACTGGACATGGCACTGAGTGCCATGATCTGGTAATCAAAGTGGGGCTGGACTTGATGATCTCAGAGGTCTCTTCCAACCCAGCTGATTCTATGTTTCTTGTAGTGGGATAGGAAGCTGAAAGGAGTGGAGACCTCAGAGTGAATCACTGGTGCATTGGATCAGAGAACCACAGGATTCATTTAAGTGTGGTACATAAAGGAGAGGTTATAGCACTGTAAGAACTTCAGAAAGCAGACTTACCATTCTTGGTGAGATGCTGAACGTTGGCCATGACCCGCTCGGTGTAAGCTCCGGGTTCGTAGTTGTCCATCTCTCCCGCCACGATGTGCGCGACCCTGGCGGCGCGGCCCCGGATGGCCCCCGCGGCTCGGTCCAGCCCGTCCGCATCCTGCTCCCGCGGCGCCACGATGCACTGGTTCAAATCCTCCAGAATGTGGCTCTCTGCAAACACAACACACTGCTCTTCAGGGGGCCCCTCTCTCCCAGCCACACACCGTGCAGACACGGAGCTCACTGCACTGGCACGACGCCCGATCGCTGCAGACACAGTTCTCAGCTGAGTCTTTTAGGGGCTTTCAGGGGCTTCAACCCCTATTGTTAAATAAACCGCTTGACTGCATCTAGTTTTATGAGGTTTTAGTCTTTTGGTAGTTTATTTCTTGGTCCTCTTTGTCATGAGTTACTATTACTGGGTAGTTGTGGAGAGAAGGGAAGAGGAACAGAAGAAGGGAAGAAGAGACTCAACTAAGTTTACATTAACCATATTTAAACTATTCTTGCACAAGAATATTCAAGTTTCAGGAGGGGCTATATTCAGAACTATCTTTTCACAGTTACAATCTCAAAACTTATACACACCATGACATCACAGAGCTATAAGTAATTATGAAGTAATACATATTTCCTAAAAACTGCTAAACAGTCTTAATGCAACTTACTTTAACTTTATAAAAGAGCTCTATTAATTAATGTTACTCCACAGAGTTTCTGCAGGCTTCGTTTCTTGCTTCTGCACCAGCTCCAGGTCTCCAGACAAATTCCAGTCTTATCTTAGAAGCACCTGCAAACTTGTCTTTGGTTTGCCAGCCTGAAAATGTATGAATCCCAACACTGCACTCTCTCCTTCCCCTGCTGAAATGCACCAGCCAACACAGCTTGGGTGAAAAACTCACAAAAGCAAACCTAAACTGAACTTCCCTGAAATTCTTAAAACAATTTATTGATTCCCAGCATTCAAAGATACAGAAATCCTCTGCCAGAAGCAAGAGCAACAAGAAAATACTGAGTCAGAGAGTGTTATATAAACAGGAAAAGCACAAAACCTCACATACTACGTGAACATTTGCAGAATGAAGGAAAATTTCCAAGTATTAAGGCCACTACTTTATTGATGAATCTCTCTTAAGCCACGTGTCAACAGCTTCCATACTGGGGCGAGTCTCCAACAACAACTGTCCCAAGCACTAAACTAAGTTGTTTTGCACTGATGTGTTAGGATGTTCATGCTAAATCAAGCTCCTAAGTGAGCAGAAAAAAACATTTTTTTGCCTAGTGTTACAATCACACTACTAATAATTAATTTTTTGCAACATGTATCACCTTTACAATATATATACTTATTACATATGCTCCATACAATCTATATTTCTTTTTATTTATAGCAATATATTGGTGTATTACTGCATACACTCTTGGCCTATATGCTATAACATTGGCATTTCTAAGTTACCCATGAAAATCTGGAATGTTAAAAGAGAGCGAAGATTTCTCTAGAGGAAAGCACCAGGAGAAAATGGTTGCTTAGAGACTGATGGAAGCAACTGTTGGGTTGACATGGTGAGAAATGAAAATGTAGACAAATGCAGAAGGGTTGCCACTCAAAAGGGGATTACACAATTCTTCTAAAATAATCATCCCTCTGTGTTTCAGAAGGTACATTTCTCTCAACATTTTTCAAATAGCAATAGTAAAGTTGTATTTGTGCTTAACGAACACAGTTGTTGATACTCAAATATATCATAACAGGAGAAAAAAACAACAACAACAAAAAAACATCAGCAGGAAGAACAGAGATTAGGGAGAAAATACTGTGCTAAAGTAAGCAAGATTGGTCCTAAATCAAAGGGTAACAGACATGAGTAAGGGCTCAGATCAAGCTGGAAGATGGTAATGCCAAGACTTAGAGAGAGCTTTGTCACTATTCCCATCTATAACACAAATACAGAAGGACATATTCCTTTTTTTCAGGCAATGTAAACATAAAATTTAACTTACAGTACAAAGGGTAATACCATAAAACATAATTTTAAAATATAGCATATTTATAGCTTGAAAGCTTAAACACTTCTTAAAAGCTTCCATATTAGTGTTGGTATTGAATTTCCTTTCCTGTGCAGATCTCCAATCTGCATTGTCTCTCAAGAGAATGTAATGCAAGAATATTAGAAATGCATGATGTGAAGGCAATGGATTTGCTCCATCTTCAGAAGTACCACTGTGAAACTTCCCCTGCACTGAGCCATGAATTAATTCAGAGCTTCCATGCTTCTTGTTAATTCACACGGCTGCCATTTGCTACATCAGTATTAAATTGCATTTTATGTTCTACAATGAATTGGACAACCACAGTAACTCGGGCACATAAAACAGAGTTAGGTAATTCTAAATTACTAACTGGGTCTTGCAGGAGTATCCTGGGATTCTGCCTATGCAAGAAACATGAATCTGTGAGAGTGCTGCATCACCGAATGCTCTGCGAACATGGAATGTCCATGTCCTCTTCAGGGCCATGCCACCAATCTGCAAGCTCAGCAGAAAGCAAGAAGGGTAATGCTGGTGATGTTGTCAGCACTGCTGGCTCTGCCTGTGCACATCCAGTGCCAACGGGGCACTCAGGGCACTGGGGCTGCCTCAGTCCCACCCACACCAAACACAACACACCCAGCTGGGAAGGAAAGGGGCAGGTAAGATGTGCAAAGATGTTCCAGGTACCAACCTATGCAGGTTAGTAACTTATCTCCCATTTTCCAGGCATCTCTTCCCGTGTGCTTCCAAACAAACCAGTCTGGGAATGTGCACAAGGCTGAAAAAGGCTGAAGCACTGATGACATGAGAGGCCTCATGTGCACAGAACGCAGGAGAAAGGAGTAACAAAACCTCACTTCTGCTGCCACAGGTATGTCTAAAACGAAGTAGTACAGGTCACCATTGGGTTGGGTTTAACACTGTGCAAGCGTTGACAGAGAGGATTACAGAAGTGGGCAGCACAACCTCCATTTGAAGGGCTTTTCGTGAAGAATACACTGTTCTTCACTGTTCAGCAGAGACAGCCACTAAAGGGCTCAGTCCTGTGTAAGCAGAAAGGCAGGGCTCTTCTGACACCTACCATGGAAAATGTCCATAATGGAAAAACACAGTTAACTGGTAATTTAGTAGGATAGGAATCTCAAGTGAATGTTTTAAAAAATTGCATGTGGCTTAATGGAAATACTGTATTAATGGAACACACGGTAGAAAATTCCCCATTTCCAACCCCTTCTAAGAGATACCACAACCAACACTTTGATGGAATAGCAAAACATGGGCCCAGATGCTCAACAGAAATGCAGTTAGACCTGTATGTTGTGGCCTGAGATTCCCATCAGCAGCTTTGTAAGACTACTTTTAAGTAATTTTTGAGCCTTATTATTAAAGCCCCAAAATAGCATCAGGGAATATAAATGAGAATGTGGTGTCATGCTTCCAGTACTGTGTTTCAAAGAAGACAAAGAGGGAAGCAGGTTTCATGAACATTATATTGTCCATCCACCTTGGACTTGAAAAACTGTGCAAATATTTTCTTTCTACATCCCTACACGGGCACACCTAAGGGGTCACTTGAGAACTTGAGGAATGCCATAAATATATCAGAAGCTCCCAGGCTCTTCTCAGCATGGCAATGCACAGACAATATGCACTCACAGCAAGCATCAATGATCTTGTCCCCACACACAGGACTGCACAGCAGCAGACCTTCTGAACACCCACAGCCAACTCACTGCCTCTCACAATGTTCTGAAGCTCTTCCCAGATGAGGTCCCTCACAATCAATAAAAACTTGCTTAACTTAATTTTCCCAAAGCACAAACAAGCTTATCCATTTGCCTGAGGAGATCTAATGGAAAAGAAATGAGCACCGATCGCAGTCCCGCTGAGATTGGTTCAGCCTCTATCTTCTTACAGATGCTTCCTCCTCCTATACCAAATGCATTAGGTCAACTTCTGATTTTCAGCCAAGTATCCTCCTTTCTAGAGCAGAAGAGGAAGATTAGGCTGATGCACCACCTCTTTGTCATGAGTCAATGTCTAGCATAAGAGTTAATTGTAGCAGGGGATTGATAGATGCTTAAAGAAATTGTCAGATTGCCCCAGTCTCCGCAGCAATTACCATGAGTGGTGCACTGTACCTTCTGAATTTCCTCTGGGATTTTGGTGTGAGTTGCAATGGCCAAAAATCCTATCTCAGCCGAGCTAACGAATGGATAATAAAGCAGGCTGACAAAGCCATGACTCAGACTGTCTGTGGGACAAAATCAATAGCTCTTCCTTTGAATGCCATCTAAGAAAAAGACAGGTGTGTGAACAGCAAGTATTAGCTGGACTCTTGAAATAAAAATCAGAAAGTCTTTTACATTTCGACCCTACGCTCTTCAACAGAAAGGAAAAAAAAGCCAATAAACTGAGGAAGGGGAAAAGGAAAAAAACAAATGCTATAGATTCATCAGTCAAACTTGGCGAATCATTCGCCGTGCCAGACTGATGAACA
>JAOXXN010000082.1:561722-576829 GCA_026770055.1 Myrmophylax atrothorax
GGGGGTGGATTCCCCATCCCTGGAGGTTTTTCAACTGAGCTTGGCTGTGGCACTGAGTGCCATGATCTGGTAAAGGGCCTGGAGTTGGACCAAGGGTTGGACTTGATGTTCTCAGAGGTCTTTTTCAACCCAATCCATTCTATGAGTCTATGAAATTCATGTCCAACTGGTTTTGATCTGGGACAACCTGAGATTTTCCTTCCTTCTTTCAAAAATGACCATCTGAATGTCTGAAAACCAATCTTGCAGGTGGGATGGAGTGAGTCACTTGCCATGACACAGTGTGGGAACCGACTGGCTGGGGGCAGCTGTGCTGGGAAGGGCCCTGACTAGCTGGGGGCAGCTGTGCTGGGAAGGGCCCTGACACCGTGCCCGTGCCAGCAGCAGGTCCCAGTGAGAGCTGACAGCACGCAGGGCTGCAGGGGCACCGCTGAGCAGAGTGAGACAGGTGGCACTCACTACATCACACCTAAAAAACTGTCCAGCTGCCCAGTTTGGGCTCTCTGACACAAGACAGACATCCATACAGCACACCAAGGCCACCAAGAAGGTCTGGGTGGAGCTGTGCCAGGAAGGGGAGAGAACTGGGTTGTTCAGCCTGGGTAAAATCTGCCTTCAGAGGGATGTAAGAGCAGCCCTTCAACACACAGGTTGCCCAGAGAGTGTGTGCAGTCTCAGCTCTTGGACATTTTCAAGACTGCATAAGTTAAAGGTCAGAGAAAGGCCAGAGTTTAGACAGCCATTCAGCACTGAGCCTGCTTTGAGAAAAAGGCTGCAGACATCCCCAAGGACCCTTCCAACCTGAACTATTATTGTTCTGAAATGCAGTTACAGAATAATTATGATACATACTAAATTACTGACATAGATTCCTTTAGGGGCAAGAATGACTCACTTCTCAGGGATACTCTAAGACAGGTAATAGAAATGTAAACTGAATGCAGCAACATCAAGAAATATTCCCAAACAGAAGGGTTACTACTAAAGTAACCACAGAAACATGCTGACAGTTTGCTATTTTTGTTCTTTTAACAGAAAATTGTGAGGAACTTATTCCTGTCAAGCTGTGCCTTGTATTTCTCTTAAAACAGTGGGGAAGCTTAAATATCCAGATATGCCCAAGCTCTGTAGGAAAGCATATGTATTTACTACAACTCAGAAAACAAACTTGTGAGCAAAAAATCCCACTAGAATGATAAAAAGGTGCAAGGTTATGTGACACTGTTGCTTTGGCATCTGCCATGAAAAGCAATTACAATAACAAAGATATGAAAAACCCACAACAATTTAAAAGCTTGGAAAGCTGAGTATCTTGTATACAAAATATTTAAGCATAAAATATATTTCAGTCATATAATTCATTAAAATTGGAATCATGCTGATGACAACACACACAAGTTCTACCCAGGAGCTAAGTGCATTCCAAGAGTAAATAAATAATTGGCTGTATTTATTAAAAAAATCAACTTTAACTGTTCATTAAATTTAAAGGGTGAAATCTACCCCCTCTGAGAACAGGTAAAAGGAGATGCAGAGTTAAGGAGGATTGTTTAATCATCATATCAAAAGTGATACACCAAGCTAGGCAAAGCAAGATTGTACCTGCACAAGAAACACTTCCAAACACAGGAGAACTCCATCCTCAACACCCTTTGCTCTCTCACAACATCCTGAAAAGCTGCGACCTCAGCAGCATTATCCAGCACTGATAGTCATGAGGACTCAGGAGGCCGGGGCTGTGGGACCAGAAGGTTTCTCATTATAGTCAGAAAAGGTCATAACACACCTATTGCTTCAGCAGACTCAGAAAATCCAACAAGCAAGGATGCAATAACAACAACACAGCAATCCCTGAAATATTAAATGCAGTGATGAAAACATGGTAAATTATGATCCCAGACAAATTGTCAAAGCCCTATTTGCAATCTCTCTACTTTGGCAGAAATAGGACTTAAAGAACTTGCTCTGTGACTGTTTCTTTGTCTTTTCCCACCATTTAAAGCAGGAAGGAGAGATTGCACCGGAGGGACCTGGTGTGACAGTAAAATAATTGACTCTGTCTGGTAATAAGGTTTATTTGCTCAGAGATTATGAGGCAACTTTAAGCTTTGAGAAAACATCACTGAACAAAGTGGAGATACATTAACCCACTGTTCAAATCTAGCAAAGGCCTTCTTGATATCAACCATTAAGGGAAGATTTAAAGTCTACATTGTTATTACAAGCTGCTGGCCAAGGAATTTGCAAATAAATTAAGAGCACACAGGTAAAGCAATCCTTCAGGAACAAACAGATCTGTGGGGTAGGGGGTAAGCCAACAATTCTACAAACATTATTGATCTGATACTCCAGACAAGATATTAAATGAAATCCTGCATGGCTTTTATCTCTGATGTCTGGGCAGTGGTTCCCAGCCATACACTGAAATATGCTCTTATTACACTGGGATATATTTTTTTACTTTATTAAAAACCCCCTGTAATTTCACTCAAAGCACACCTTCCAACACAGCCTGGCACTGCTGAGAGGCACAGGGCACTCTTGAGCATGAAAATAAAACCAGACACAAACCCAAAAGCACACACACCAACCAGTCCTCTGAGGCTCCCCCACCCCTGTACCCATCCACGTCTTGGTCTTATACAGGGACTACACACACACTCCTCAATTCCTGTGGAACCCTTTTACAGAAAAGGCACACAAAGTTTTCTTTAACAAAAGAGACATTCCCATTATTTTACTTTAAAATGTCACAGGAGTGGAAAAGAGCTGAAAATGCAGTGAAGTATTCAGTGTTTACATTTGGGTGGGTAGTTATTTTACATTCTGGAGACAGATGACAGAATAGACTGAACACTTAAAGATTGCTTCTTAAATCCATCTGACAGCATTTCCCTTCCAGAACTAATTCACTTGACCTGACAACTGAAGTAGACAACAGACTCCAAATATGTTGGGCTTTTTTGCATGGAACTCATCACTTCAGTTAAGCACTTTGACTTTCTCTATTTTGCATTACTGAAACTGAAGCAGCAAGAACAAAGAAACATTTCTGTTTGTGCCTTGTAGAAAACAGTGTCTGTAGATGATCTAGGGAATGTTTTGGATATGACATTCAAAGTGGGGAGTGAATTTCACAAATCTGCTTTCTTATTTCAAGACTAAAAAATCCATTTTTTGACTCAACCAAAAAAAATCATTATTCCTCAAACTGTATTTTCTGTATTGGATATACACCCACTATTCAGGGTCTAACTTAGGATCCAGCAAATCATAACATAGGTCAATTAGTTCAAATAATTCTAGCTACAGTTTCACCATTCTAACTACACAATTGCTTTCTTGTATCCACAGTTTGAGTATATGGGGAACAACCAGATTCTGCTCAGAGAGCAGAGAACAATTCACCCACGTTTAGCAAGGCTCAAACACTGCATTCTAGATTAAAATCTTCATTTCAAGATATACAGATTGTTGAAATGGAAGGCTAAAATAATCCTCAAGACTTACTGATAATGAATCACAGGATGTGCTGAGCTGGAAGGGACCCACAAGGACCATCGAGTCCATCCCTTAGCCCTGCACAGGCCCATCCCCCTGTGCCTCAGATCATCATCCCAATGCTCCTTGAACTCCGGCAGGACAGAAGAAATTAAAAAATACTCAAAACTGAGTTCTGCTTATAATTTTGCATTTGTTATTTTATTCTCAAAACCACACTGGAAGTCCTGCCTTCCACAGTGGTCACCCAGAACTGGAGCTCAGCTCCCTGCAGTTCACTATAAACATACTGACCTGAGCACACAAAGTCTCTTCATGGAGCAAGGCTTTTTAGGGATACAAACCTTTCCTATATTTTCCTTGGGCTCTAAATGCTCTATCACAGAACACCAACACTACCAACTACACTGCTATAAAAATTTTCCCCAGTGGAGACAGCTGGGTTTGCTGCTCAAACTGGCACAAGCCACACTGTCAGCAGCACAGGTTCCACTCACACAGCCACAGAGCAGCTTCCCAGAGGATGGAGGCATCAAGGAACATCTCCATGGGGCATTACAGGCTCAAGACTTGGTCTCAAAAGGAGTTCAACATAAAAGAAACCCCCGTGTTTGAATGCAATATCCATAATTATCAATTAAATGAGCTGCATACTCAAATTAGAATATAAAACTGAAGTTTATGTGATTAACCTTCTGTTTATTGGATTGCATATCCAAGCAAATCTTTAGTCCAATTTATAATGTAATGCATATAAAATAGAAAGGTCCTTATGGATTATTCATTCATGTACCAAGCTTTATAGAGATGAAATAAAATTCTAATGGAACTAGAAAAATTGCAGTGTAACTACACTACAGTCTTTGAACACTTGGTAGGATGAACACAAATCCAGATTACATTTACATACTGGGGAGGGAAGGACATCAGGAAAGCTCAGCACAGCTCAGCATTATGCCAGAACTGTCACTTCATGTACATTGTGAATTATAGTATGCAAAATCACAACCAAAACAGCAACAAGAAACAACAAACAGCCTAATCAAAACTTATTAATTAGTTTCTCATTTCCTCTTGGCATTTCTAACAAAACTGTCTCCATTACAAACAAGATTCTTCTTTAGTTAATTATCTAAAAAGCCATTGCCCTACATTTCCTATAGTAACTATGAACAGTGGTGTGGTCTTAGCAGGAGAAATGAAGAGCTGAAGTGTTTAAATTTAACACAAAATGAGTTACTGCATAGACAGAGAGCAGAAAGGTTTAGGAGAGTTACACAGAGATGGGGACACTGAGGTTGAAAATCTCTGAGTGCCTCTGGAAAGAACAGGAGAAAGCAGTGTGGTGGGAAGGTGGGACTGACAGGCACCCCCGGGTACAAGCCATGTCCCTCCTGCCATCAGAAAAGCCCAGCTCCAGCTTTGCCCCTGTTTGTGCCCCAGTCACAGCTCTAAGGTGCAGCAGACACTCCCCTGCCCCTCCTGGCCCTGGAGGGTTGCCCTGTCCCCCCAGGGCCTCACTGAGTGCTCCTGGCCCCTCCCTGCAGGCTCCAGGGACCCTGCTCAGGTTTCTTTCCCTGCTGCAACCTCCCAACACTCCCATCTTTGCCTGATCCTCTCTGCCAGGTCACTGTTACGGGACCCACCAACACAGCAGCCCACAGGTAGTTCCTCTCCCTCTGCAGCAGGGTTACCTGCAGAACAACACTGCAGGTGAGGCACCCCCACTGCAGGAGCAGCAGCGCAGGGAGCCTGCAGGGGTGGAGTGAGAAGATCCAGGACTATCATTGTGCTTTAACCCCAGCCAGCAACCAAGCACCACCCTGAAGCTGTGCATGCAAGCAAAGGAAAACAGGGAATTCCCATCGTCAGGCACATTCCAGCCACCCCCAGGAACACTGGGCTCCACCAGCTGCCATTGCTTACACACATGAAGTCACATGGGCTTGTACTGATGTTCTTATTTCAGTCGTGTGGTGAGAATACTCTTTGCAGTATATCCTCTTACTCTCAGAGGTTAATTGAGGGAAACATCCTTGTCCAGGACAACCACCAGCATTCTGTTATCCAGGTCTAATCTGAATTCCTGGGTGTCAGAAGCTATGTGGGATAACAGTGCAATGCTTGAGGAAGTTAACTGAAAGGGACAGATAAAATTCACAGTATGGTTATGGCATCCTGGCCAGACATACTGGCCACATCTTTCCCTGCTAGGAGGCCAATACCCATATGTTTGGGGGAAAAGATGGTAAAACCAGCAAGAGCAAGGGTTTCAGAGAGGTCTTAACAAATCTAGAATATTCTACAACTACACATCAAGATGTCTGTGTAGCCTAGAAAACTCAAGAGCATCTTGAAAGCACTAAAATCCCACAATGTACATAATGGCGTGACCTCATCTGAAAAACTGAAGTGTAATTCTCATCACCTCATCCTATCAAGATGTACAGGGGAAAAATAGGTTTGACAGACAACACTGAGAACAGCTGAAAGACACAGTAAGATCTGGGAGCTAAAAGATTAAGGCAGTACCACGAGCATTATGCAAAAGCATCATGACAACTCAGGTATATTCCATATATTCAGAAACAAGGAGGACTTCAAAATAAGAAAATTATTTTCAGTCATGCATTTCATATGAATGGAATTAGCCTATAAGAATCAGCAGCATTTGATTCATAGAAACCTGGTGAGATTCCAGTTACATTCCTCCCCATAAAGTGGAATGTATCATAAATGAGAATAAACATTTGCTCAATGACATTTGTGTCCATATACAAGAGCATAAAACTGTCACTAACACCTTGAAGATTTCACAAGCTCCTCCTAAGCAAAAGGCACATCACACCAGCAGGTGTGTACACTGAAGGAGCTGCACAGTGAAGCAAATATAACATAATGTTTCCTTGTCCCCTTGGTAAACAAATGTGGTAACTAAAGGTGCTCATGGCTCTTTTGAGGGGGTTGTATTGCTCAGGTGGGGTTTTTCCCTCAGGTAATTTCCCACCCAAGAGAGTTTCAAATCACTTTTTACCAAAGTTCTCTCAAGAAAAGTCCTCTCAAGTCACACAATAACAACAAATAATAACAAACATTAAGAAAACACAATAACAAACATTAAGAAAATGGTGCAGAGTGAAAACAATATACTGTCACTATCTTAGCAGGTGTGCATCACACTAAGGCAAGCTAAATATTTCCACATTTCCTCCTAGTTTCCATTTTCTGTCCTGTATTTCACATTTAGGCTGTACACTCCAGGAGCTAAAAAATTGTGCAAAAAGAATCCAACAAAACCCTCTTGTCACCTTCCAGGCAGTGAGGACAGTCCAGGGCAGGTAATGAGAAATTCTAAGAAAGAAAATCTTTTCTGGTATCAGATGTGATACTGAAAGTATAGGTTTCAATTTCAATTAAAAAGCTGCATCTGGATGCATAATAATCCATTATAATGGTGCACCTGAACTCCTGGAGAAATAAAGAAGCTGAAGAAACCAACAATCTTCTTACAAATCCAGTAACACATTAAATCCCATGAGAGTGGGATGTGAAACACAGATTGGTTCAAGCTTTAACAACAGGCATTGAAATCAAATGATTCAGGGAAAACACTGAACTGTGATATTTTCAGATCACCTTTCCTTGATAGAACTTCCTTTCTCCCAGACTTGCATTTATTCAACAAGATAAACCAGACCTCTCAAGCTTGCTATTGAACATGTTAATAGTATTTGCTGTTCATCTTTTATTTCCACTACATTTAGCACAAAAGGGTAAGAATACTTAGGCACCATGTAAACTACAGTGTTTTCCAAAGAACTAATGACCTTGAAATTATGGAGCCTCGAGGCTGCAACACACAGATCACATTCACAGGAATCACTGAAATCTTTGCTCTAAACAGATCTAACTGCAGAAGTTTTTATAGCTCTATAATTCTGAACATGACAGAGTGTGAATTAAGTTTTGTTACTTCATATCTTAGAAAAAGAGTGTCTGTAGCTGTGCCTTTTTTCATTCATTTCCTTAAGACAAAAGTTCAATCTTTTAAGTTGGTGATAATCAGAAGAATTCATCCTTTCCTGTTCTCATGCTATTACCACTTGATTTGGGTTTTGTGTATTTCAAGTTAAAGGTCAAAACAGGTATTGCTTTCTAAGAGTAAAACTATTCCCAATTTGCCTGTCCCATTACAATGCTCTTTCAAACAGGTATGATTTCAGAAACAGAGCAGCATATTTCTGGAATTGCAATTTCTATAGCCCCTTAAAACTCCCAGTCAGCACAGACTATTGACCACTCCTATGTTAAGCACAAAGAGAGAATAAATTATCCAGGTATTTGCTCTGTGTTTGCCATCTGGTCTCCATTTGCTACACTAAACTGTAGAAATGGAATGTGAATTTAGACTAAAGAGCACAAGTAAACATCTGTGTTGTGTGACCAGACAGGGCACAGTGAGGGTGCTGTGATGGGAACTGAGAAAGCCATACCTGTGGGCACAAGGTCTCTATGTGATTAGCTGCTGTTTGGACAATCTTCGTTCCTTCTTCATTTGTTGACAGCGAACAGGCAAGATTAGCAACCTTAAACAAAACAAACAAACACACTTAAATCAACAAACAGCCTTGTAAGGAAAGATGCACTCCCAGACTCTTAAACTTGCCAAAAAGCTTTTGTTTTGAGGGGAAAACAATTTTTCAAAGAACACGTTTGAACCAGGAAACACTGGGGAGAAAAAAGAGCTGTGGAAAGGGGTGACAGTGACATGAAACCCCGTGACCTCATCCCAGCTGAGGCTCACCAGGTAACAGCTGCAGTGTTGTTTAGATAAGGTGAGGGAATTTCAAAGAACCCAAGGCTTCAGCTAAGATCGCTTGTCTATTTTTGAGAGCCCTTCAAATCATGTCCAGCTTTTTAAATTTATTTAAACTTATTTTTAAGACCTTAAAACACAAATAACATTTGCCTTTATTTGCTGTAATGAAACACAGAGTTAATTTATGCCCTGAGCTATGCACAGATCATTCTTTTAATTAGTGGCATGGTTTTCCACAGAAATCACAACAGTGCAGCTGACACTGAAAATGGATATGGAAACTTGAAATCTGTCAAAGAACAAGTCTATCTTCTGGTTGATTTTACTGCATGCCATGGAGATGCAGCTTCCTTTCGAACAAAAAGCTCTTTCATGACGCTCCACAGTTCCCCAAGTTTAAATGGATGAAGGAAAAAGAGCAGTTGCTTCATTCACTGCAACTGAACCTCAACAGGCCCTAAGAGACTGGTTTGACAAAGCCCCAAGAGGGGTTGGGATACTGGGATCCAGTGGATATTTTCATCCTACTGGGGTTATATGGAGTCCTTACATCAAGCACTACACCCTTGTTAATCACCACAGCCTTCCCTGGAGTAGCTGCATTTATTACCTACACACCACTCTGATGTTAACACAGACCAAAAACTGCCTGAGAATGAGCCCCCTGCAGCTGCAAACACAGATATAAACAGACATGCACAGTTATTTTGGAATTATTCAAAAATCTTGCAACGAGTTCTACAGTTCAGCTGATGCAAAATAAAAGCAATTCTTCATTTATCAACATTTTAGGACACTACTTGTTCAATGATGGTCTTGCCAAAGGCTTTTATTACTCTAACTTAATTGACGTAAAGTAACCACAAAGGATTAGTTAGTGCACAGAGAAATTAATTACTTTTCTCCTGCAGAGTCAGAAGAGACTTAGTAAGGCACTTTCTGAAGGGGATGAGGGCCAGAATGCAGGGCCTCCCTGTATACCTGTGCCTACGTGTAAATACCCCATGCACCTATCCCTGGGATTCCCACAGAACTCACTGTTCCCCACCTGTGGGATGCATTACCTTGTCCACATACAAAACAATTGTTAAGACTGAAGCAATCTAGTTTTCATGGATGTATTGACAGAGTATTCTCTTTTATTTGAAGTAAACTGCCATAGGTTGGGGTTTTATGCAGTATCTGAAAAAAAATGGGTTTGATCCTATGCTTCCCCTCCCTACTCTTCAGCTATAACTACCAATAGATGATTTGGTGTCATCACAAGACAACTCTACAAGATGCTGTTCCCTCACCCCCCCAAAAATCAGCTATTTCTCTTTGGATTGAGGGTCAGAGTTTTCCACTATTGGTCCCAACAACTACTTCACATTGCTTTGAATATTTTAATTTGTTTGCCTCAATCACGGAGCTGCTTCTGTACAGCAGATGTAACTCTGTGTTCAGTCACACTTTGTTAACTCACCATCCCAAACAAACAAAGCACTTGACAAGGCTCGGTGCAAACCTTATTGATCTATTTCTGAAACAGCTTCTCTATGCCTAAAACAGTAACAATTCAAAGCTAAAAATAAAAGGCAATACCAGCCATTCCACCAGGGCAAAATAAACCCTCGGCAGCCTTTTTCCTCTTTGCAATAATGTTCCTCAGGTTTTTCAGGTTCATTTTGTGATTCCCAGAAAAACTATACTTTTCATTCCTTAGGATCCACTGCAAACATGTGTGACACATAGCTCCTGTTTATCAGTAAGAACAGTTTCACGACTGAGTTCTCTGCTGGAAGCAGTAACTGTTTTGTCCCTGTCTTGAGCAATGCAGATACAGACAGCTTAGAACAACTTTTTATCCTGTTTCCCAGTTGCACTGGCTCCAACATTTCAGTACAAATGCAGTCCTTGATTTAAATTGTGTCATAACGTCACAGAATAAGAAATTAGGTTGAAAGAGGTTTCCTTCCAGAGATCATTTAGTTCAACTCCCTGTTCAACAAGAGAATGAACTCTAAACCAATCAGTGCCAATGGCTCTGTGGAGCAGATCAGCACCTGGGGACAAATCATGTGTATGTTACCTGATCATGAGAAGATTAGAAGGGTAAGAAAGCATTGCTCTGCTCTGACAAAGCATGCTCAGGTTGGAAAGGATCTCTTAGCCTACAATTATTCCCTTTTGTTTGAAGTCAATGGTCATGAGGGGTTTTTATAGAGAGGAAAAACTGTTTCTGATCTTACACTTCGCCTCCTGATTCTCCAGCTCTAGGTATCCCTTGGTGATGGTCCAGTTCATAAACTCACCATTCTCAAAGCACAACCAGCAAACTAAGGAGATAAGAATTAAGAATTTATGCTAGGCAACTTTACAACAGCAGACAGAGGTTTGTATTATTTACATTAGATGTCTTTTAAAAACATGTATGAAGGTAAAGATAGCCTTGGATAATAAGTGCTCTGTGGATAGTTAAATCTTCTTGCAATATATTCTAAATCAAAGCAAGAAAACCAACAATAGGTCTAAAACAAAAACTGACATGTTTCAGACATCAAGAAAACTTGTTTGCCACAAGATTTCAAATACAGTCTTTACTAGAAAGTTTAAAATACTGATCTGGTCATTTTGCAGGTTTTGTGGTGGTGGTGGTTTCTTTTTTTTAATGCACATAATAAATTTCAGGATAAAAGGTTACTGGTGTTCCTTAATCCTAGCACAAGTATTTCCTACATAGATCTCTAAAGAACACTAGGCAGATGCATTGTCACTTTAAGGTGTAAATGACTTCTCCAAGGCACTGCTTAGATTGCTGTAAGGCAGGGAGTTAGAAAGGCCTAAGGGTGGTGCTGTGCCGAAAGATTCACAAAAGGCAAAGCCTTAAAGACCTTCCGATCCATGAAGCTTGATCTTTGTAACCGCCAATGAGATGGGCACCAAATACAAACACAACAATGGGGCACGAGGGTGGAGACACCGCGACAACACAAATGGGCACAAAGCCAGCCAAGTAATCCACTCAGGTAGATGTTAAATCTGAGTAATCAATTCAGAAGGTATTTCATTTGTAGGACAGCAACTGAATACTGAGCTGAGAAAAAACATTTGAATTTAGGCATTAGAGCAGTCAACATAGCTTTAGATATAAATTATATACTCTATGTAAACTGATTGCAACTGTCTGCTCCCCTCAAACTACAAATGAAAAAGCTACTTAGATATTCTTTGCTCCTGATTTTGTGGGGCACAGAAATATCTTCTACAAGTTTATTATGCATTCTCAGTTTCTACCAGTAGCTTTATTCATGAAGCCTTAAAAAGTCTTCGGAGGAAAACGACTGTTCATGCAAAAAAAGAGGCATGAAAAAACTACAAAGGTCAACATTAAATAATGACTCTATACTTTTTCAAGGAAATGGCTGCATTGATGTATATATGTCTTCTAGTCATTGCTGCATTTTATATGCATTTATGATTACTATATGCATTTTTATGAGCTTGATAAAACTTACATAGACTAGAATATATGTTTATAGTGAAAAAACACATTTGTCTAGACTGAAAACTTACCTCCAGTGGGCAATAAAGTAATATCACAATGTTGCTTGTTTTCCAGTCCATTTTCTACCGTGAAACTTAATTTCTTTCCAGACCAACTCAAGTAGTAATACTTCAGGTCAAAAGTTACACTCTTAACTTTTATTAGTTTTTACTTCTGTGGAGACGAAATCAAAATCTCTACTTTAACAGGTATTAAGTTGCTTACCCTGTCTCTTTTAGCTTTTCCTCTTGTACTCTTCCAGAAAGATTCTCGAGTCTGCTAATTTAACTGCTGGGGGGCACTGCGCACCTGCAAGCCTCTTCCCTCACCTCTTGGGTCCTTCTGCAAATCTCTTACTTGCTCATGTCTCCACCTCCTTCCCCTTTCTGCAGAGCTGGATTACACAGTACTCCATTAATGCCATAATCACCCCTGACCCAACAAAATTAGCTCTACTTGAGCCTTACCACTGCCCCCAGCCAAGGGTAACCAACCACAGATATTACTCCTCAGAGTATAGTGTAACTTCAAATGTTTCCTGCCAAGCACGCCAAAGATCCTGCTTCTGTAATTAATAAAGGTATTTAAATACCAGTGGACCAGAGAGTTGGTTTTGGTTTTGTTTGGTTTGTTGGCAACATAACTGCAACTGGTTTGTTTCAAGTTCCACGTGCTCAGACAAGTGTTATCTCATACAAGTTCATTTGGGAGATTTGACCAAAATCAAGTCAAACCAAATAAAACCATCAACCAAAATAAAAATGGAAAAGAAACACACACAGTACTCTGAGGCAAACACCACACACGTAAGGAAGAATTATCTCCAGTAACATTTCAGAAATAATTTCCTTCTCAACAAAGGTGTCAGGCTCGATGCAGAGCCCCATTAAGCTTTCCCTCATTGCTTTGGGTCACAGTTTACACCTGAAGGATGCAGTTAAGGCTTCCCCCTCTAGCCCTCAGTGAGCAGAGCCCTGGTTACAGCCCAGAACAGGGACTGTATTTGGATTGCATTTGTGCACTGCCAACCCAGCTCAGTTGAAAGCTCCCCTAAACACAAATTGTACTTGTGACCTGTGTCTCACTAATGGTCTCTCCAAAAAATGTACATCCACATCAGCTCCAGACTTAATGCACTGGGAAAACTGTGAAATGGCCTCTGACACCTGAAGAAAGGTCCTTCCGTGGGCCCAAACACAAATGCAAGTGAATGATCTAAAGGTCAACTGCTTGAGGAAACCTCCTCCTCAGCACCATTTGCTGAGGATTAGCAACAAAGGGCTTTCCAGCAGTACCACATATGCACAACACAAACAAAACTACTTGAAAAAGATAATAGGAGAAGCAAAGAACTGAGTAAAACCCAAACATTTTTACTGCCTTGTCCTTGGCCCTTTTTTCATGCAGACAGAACAAAAAAACTACCTTAGCAGTATGAAGGTGCTGTGTGTTATATTAAACTGGAAGAAGACAGGGGTTTCAAAAGGAGAAGGTGACTATCCAAGTCTGTAATGATGTAACTACCAACCAACCCCATCATTTTCCTTAGCTCAGCATCACGAGCGAGGCAAATAAGGCAGCAGTCCCACGGAGCAGGAGGACTCAGCCATGCACAGCATCAGCCAATTCCTTAAAATATCCAAGGGAAGGAAGGATCAAAACTCACTGCCAGAACCTACAGCTATTGAGGGAAAGGGGCACTCAGAAGTGCTTAGAAACAGATTAGTGAACTGCCTTAACTGCCTGACACCGGTGGGATTTGAGGAAACGAAACTCAGTAAGGATCACCCTGTTCTCACAACTGCATGAAATCCTCCATCTCCTGCACTTCAATAATAAAGATGAAAATACAACATACATAATAAAGTGTCAATAGAATACTCATGATTTCATGCCCATTCCCTCTATAAAACACTGGCAAGATTCAAAAATGTGCATGAATATATCCTTAACTATTTTCTTATTAGGCTTTATTCAAATAGCCCACAAAAAATAATTAAAAAAAAAGAGAGAGAGAGAAACATGAAAACAAAGGTCATTCAACATTTTCAAGATTCTGCCTGTGGCCGTATCTGAAATCCATCACTTTGAAAGCCTTCCCAGAGCAAGTACAAGTCCATCCCCCAATTCAAAAGACAAAATTTACTGAAGAAAGCAGATAAGAGCCTAAGGCAACTCATACAATGAACAAGAACCAACCACTCCTACCCCACACTAGTGAAGACATCAGATGTGTTTAATGAATTCTTTCCAAGTAGGAGCTTTTCAGAAAGAAAAGTAGCCCTACTTCAAAACTTACCATGAGTTAATTCTCTCTTTCAGTATTCTTGGAATCTTTCTCCAACCCAATTGTCTCCCTCCAACCTTCGGGACAGGTCAGCACCAATTCAGCACAACATTCCCAGCACATTTGCACAGAGGGAAAAAGACTTGATTCTCCAAAAAATGTTGGGTTTACACTTTAGAATTTATTGTGATAACTCTTCCCCTCAGGCTTTCCAGCAGCTGAAATGTTGATAACTGCTGTTTGCCAGAATTAAAGGAGAGTGACTCAGAGAAACCCTAGCAGAGAACTTAATGGCTACTAGAAAGCAAAGCACAACCCTTCCCAGAGCCTCACGGAAGGCAGGAAACAACGACAGAGCACAGATGCATAAATTTGTACCTACCAGAAACCGAAAAGGAATTCGCTTCAGAGTGGCACAGCATACAATATACCGTCAGGTTCCCTGTGTTGTTACAAAGAGCTTTGGTCTATTCTTGTCCTGCTTCCACTCAACGGGGCTTGAAAAGGTGCTAACCAGAGAAGGGTTACTGTAACACAGCTTTAAGTTCCAGAATAACACAAAATAACTAAGCACCAACAAACACCGACCCAAACGCCACTCCAGCCCGGGGTGTACGTCCCTCACCCACAGCTCTGCTCCCAGAATATCACTGTTGCTTAGTTGCACTCCCTCAGCTCCACAGAGGCCATTTTGTCTCCAACAAGTGAGACTGAAAATCTCCTAGCCCAGAAAAAAACCCTCTTAACATACTGTTTTCTGTTGTTGCCTCACGGTTGCTATTTTAGAATTTATGCGCCAGAAAATTAAGGCAGCGGGGCAACCAAAGCTCACTGCCGAAAAGGCGAAGTAACACCTGTTAAAGTGGACAATAAGGACAGAAAACGCTTGGCTGGTTTTGGCAGCCCGCCCTCAGCGCGCGGGGCAGCTCCGGCACTGCCCGTGAGGGCTCCGCGCGGGGCTGAAACCAGACCCG
>JAOXXN010000082.1:627817-640683 GCA_026770055.1 Myrmophylax atrothorax
AGGATCATCGAGTCCAACTCTGAAGTCAGTGGCCCACACAGGGGATTGAACCCATGACCTTGGCATTATTACAGTCAAGTTTTAACCAACTGAGCTGATCTCAGGTCACTGGACTGAAAAAAAAGACCTGTGCTAAAAAGAGTAGGAATTCTCTCTTTCTCAGTGCCCCAGTGTAATTTACAACAACCCATTTTAAGCAGATCCAGGCTGGAAGTTTATGAGTCCTGTGGCAATTCCCACCCTGTCAGAAATGGGAGATGACAGGAGGAGGCTGCTGCAGTTCTCACTAAAGGTACAATAATCATCACAGGCAGGTTTGGCCTTTGTGCAGACACAAATAACCCAACTAGCAACTGTTACTGGAAACCTCTTCTAAATCTGGCTTTAGGCAAAACTTTGTTTTACCAAAATTAAGGAGCTCTGCAACATCAAGTTTGCAGTTCAACTGTTCCCAGCCTCTTTAAAAGGTTAATCTTTTGATCAGCAAGCATCTGATACACATTCCAAATACCATGGTATTTATTTAAGGAGCAAACACAGTCAAGGACATTTACAGTTGTCTTTTTGGAGATGCTCTCACACAGAGGTGCTCTGAGACAGCTCCAACACTCCTACCCATGTACAAATATCTCTATTCTAATGGTGTATTTCTACTTGACTTGCAACTGCACAGAGAAGAGCATTGAAGTTGCTATGTCAGATAAGAACACTGGATCTCTTCCAGCCTTCTGTCTTGGAGTGGCAAGTACTGGGTATTTTAAAGGAAACTGCCAAGCTCTGCCTAAGACACAGCTCTTACAAGGCTAGGCCATACACTATCTTGTTTTTCACTTTTCCTAAAACCCATTAATTACTTCCTGGTTTTACATTGGAAGGTGAGACTTTTATGTCTTTTAGCTTTTACTGACTACCCCGTGTGAATCCTTCATGCAGGGGAACAGCACCAGGACACATCACCTAAGAAGGAATCCCACAGAAACTGCATCGTGGGGTTCAATATTCGTAGTATAAACTAAACCATACAGCTGAAATGAGACATATTGGTGATGTAAAAAAAACAAACCCAAACAACTCACAAAAAAACTCCACAAAAAAAACCCGACAAAACCCCCAAAGGTATATTGGACTTTCCCTGTAAAGTCCTTCTTTGCTACTTTTCCTATGAATTTCAAATTAAGTAACATTTTAGCATCACTCTCTTTCCAACTGTTCTGTGTATCAGATTTGTACATAATCTTAAGATTTGGATTCTTTTTAGTCTTACATTGATAAAATAAAGCACATTCCTTTCCTAGGAGTTCCAATCGTGCAAGGGAACATGGGAAACTGCTCAACCCACAGGAGCAGGAATCCCCACAGGAAGCATTTGTGTTGTGTTAATTATATTAGTACATGTCTATTCATGCTCTGGATTTCAATCCAGTCAATCTGTCCAAATGACAAATAAATGATGGCTCAACCATATGCTGGAAGATCAACCCAGAAGGCACGTGACTTCCTTATGACACAGGCAGAAGCTTTTCCTGTCATATCTATGCCAAGAGGTGCCCTGAAGGAAGGAGTGGACAGAGGTGCACCTGCTTCCTGTGTGTTTGGAGGCAAAATGCTGGGTTTGAAACTGAGTTCATGTTTGTGAGGCTCACTGTTTCCTCCCCATTCCTGTCCCCATTTAGGGACACAGAAATGAAGTTGGTGGCTCGCTCAGGCTCAGCTCTCCTGTGTCTCCACTGCACAGGCTGACCAAGCCTCTCCTTGGTTATGAGCTGCAACATTTCTGGCTTCCCAGCCTTTCCTGTGTGCAACTCAGCTGTCAGAGAAAAAGGTGCTTTTAAGCCTCTTCCCTGCCCAGGAGATGCAGAATGCTGGGAGGCAAGAGTTACAGAACACCAAGACACAACGTGGCTGTGCTACCGTTGCTACAAGGAAGAGGAGAAAGGGTGAAAACTCCAACTCCTGTCCCCCTGTCAGGTCCCTGCAGCACCCTCCAGCATTCTGGGCCATCAGACAGCAACATTTTAGCTCAGTTGGTTAAAATTTGGTTGTAATTATGCCAAGGTCATGGGTTCAATCCCCTGTATGGGCCACTGACTTAAGAGTTGGACTCGATGATCCTTGGGGGTCCCTTCCAACTCAGAATAGTCTGTGAGTCTGTGATTTTGCAGATATTTATTGTTTTCCACCGGGGCAAAGCAGGCAAACACCACGTGTAATATTTGAGTCTCTTTTAGTTTGCTGTGCTGTCCACTGGGTGAGAGACACCTAGTTTTAATTCCCAGAGTACACTGTCACAGAAACCAAAACATACCCACAGGAACCAAGATTATTTTTCTTTAATTAATTACATGGGAGTCTGTTGCACTTCTGTAAATCACTTTAAAATGTTTGGGTTTGGTTGTATGTTTTTTTTCCCCCCCACATTTAATTGAAGACAATTTTCTTGGGTAGAAATAAAAAAATGAGCTAATAAGTCATTTAAACCACATGTGGTTTCTTCAAAGCCCTGTTTGCCAGACACCCCAGTGGGAGAAGACAAGGAAGGATGGCAAATACAGAATGGAATAGTCAAAACATACCTGCAGCAATACACCTTTTGTATTTTATTTCCCTTTAAGCCCTAAAGTTCTAATCCATCATCACTGGGATGCTCTCACTCAGTGGTGTTCTGATCCAGCTCTAAGACTCTGCCTAAGCAGAAGCAGATTATGGGCTGGGTAACTAACCAAGACTGTCAGTACAATTAAGATTCTGAGCCTTTCAGGAGCATCAGCTACCAAAGCTGCACTATCTAAACACTGCTTAATTAAACAAGGCTTGATTAAATTATTAAAAGCTACCAAAATCTGCAACTTTTCATGAAAAAGAGAGCAAACATTTTCTGCAGGAAAATGGCAGCAAACAGCACCAGGCTGAGGGCAGGGAAGGAAGTGACTAAGCATGTAACTGCACCCATTTGGAATAAATCATCCCTATGGCAGGCACGGTGGGAATGAGCACAATTAGATGCTTCTGAACCTTGTTCATGTTTATCTCTTGCAGTTGCAGAATCTGCTCAACTGTCATGTCTAGTTTGCTCTTCAAAATGTTACTAATGCTGCAGGATAACACTCCTCTCTGCCTGCCTTTGGACTGGAAAGCACAGCCTCAGCACCCAACTGAAGTGCAGGCAGGGCTCCCAACACAGGGCAGCTGCAAAGCTTTTTCCCTGGGCAGTTTTTCATCCATAAGCAAGTGAAGGGAGAGATTGGTAATTATTTTAGAATATTTCAACAGGTCAAATAAAACCAAGTTACTCTGTATGCCTGTTTATGGTGAACAGCTGTAAGAGCAGGAAGTACAAGAATAAACATCTTATCTACTGATCCAGGTCTGACCTCAGAAATGCTGTGTACACACACCTTTTGTTTCAGGGAGCTAGAAAATGTTAGCCACAATTTTTACATAGAAAACTAAAGGTAATATTCAGCAGGTATTTAAATAGTCTTCAAAATGGTACTCTTGTAACATCCAAAAGCTCCTACAAGTGAACAGACATTGACAAACTAACCAAAGACTTGAGATCATTCTGCATTTTAAAAAGAAGTCCCTTTCTGTGTTTGATGACTATGCTGTCCTCACATGGAATTTTGCTATTAGGCCATTTTAGTTCCAAAAAAATGCATAAAAACAAATTATACCCATAACAAGAAAAAAAATTAGAACAGATAAGGAATAATCGGTGCTGGAAGTCCAAAAAGGAAAAAAATAGCTTAACTGATGGAAAAAATACATGTTTGAAAATAACTAGACAAAAAGTCAAGCAAGTCATCTATTATGCTAATGAACCTATAGAATAATTAAATGTCACTATCCCTCTCTCCTAAGTGGAGACACCGAGACCAAAGGAGAGTAGGGTAAAAGCTGAAGTTTGGAAAGCAAATTATAGTGGGTTTTGGTATGATGTGATCATCGTGGGTTTCCCACCATGAAAGTTCCTGTGAGCTCCTTCCTCCAGCAGTCAAGGAGCCACTGCAGCCAACAGATACTCCAATGCTGACCTGACAGAATAATTAATTCTACTGCCTCAGCATATAATGAGATATCAAGGCAGTTTCATCTGGAGACCCACATAGTGGAATGCATAACATGGCACATGTCTGAAATTCCTAAGAACATGTGTGAACATGAATTATATAGGTATGCTCTATGAAAATGAAAACTATTCATTCCTCAGAGATGTATACACAGGGTGGGAGTCAAAATGGAGAAGCTCCAGGCAAAAGCACAAGGGCAGAGGGAACAGCTGAGGAGGAGAGGATGGCCTTGGGAGTTTTCACTACACATCAACATGTAACACTGACTTTGTCTAAGGCTTGGTGGAAAACACAACTCTGTCAGAATGCCCGTATTGCTGACACTGCCACCACCTCATCAGTCTCCAGTCAAACGTTCCTGTTCCTGCCAATATGACAGGGCATGTTCAGAGCTCCCTCCTTTCCCTCTGGCCAGAACTGGACACCATCAGGGTTATTTGTTTCCCCAGGCTGTGGAGTCCAGGACCTGCCAACAGCTCTGCTTGGATCCAGCTCTGCAGTGGCTCTAGACTGATGTCCCAGCCACTGGAGAGTTCTCCACAAACCAAACTTTTCACTGAGATGCCCATGTTACTCTGGCTCCCCAGGAACCAAGTTCATTACTTTTGGCACCTCTCACAGTCTGCCACTGAGGCATGTGCAGAGTTGTTACAGCAAGGCAGAAATCAGACACCCCTAAGAGAACAACAGAAGCACAGCTCATGGTGACACCTCAGGGTTTCTGAATACTCAGGCTACAGAAACTCCCTAAGTGCTGCCTGGACAATCAGACAACAGGCAGTCTTACAGCAAGGGCATCCTGGCCCATAAAAAAACAGGAAGCATTTGCAAAACAAATGAAATAAAGCTTAGGTTTAATCTAACTTAAACCCTCTGGCATCTTCACAGAGACTTCAGGCAGAACCACAAGCAGAGGCCACTAAAAATGCCTTGCATTTCACACCTACGTATCTCCAGGGCACTGCTGGTGGGTATCATTCATGCTCTGCAGGTTGAAGGCAGCACTGCATTGTAGTGAGATGTAATTCATTCCTTTTACTTCAGCAATGATCATTTCTCTTCTGCTGCTTCTCCTCATATTCACCTTTCAGCCAGATGCTGGAGGATAAGCCTGAATGGATCAACACTAAATCCACTGGAACAGGAGCAGAAGTATCAATTTCAGAGAGTAAGTAAAATGAGAGCTTTGCATCTCATGTCATGTCTCTGGAGAATGAGACTGAAGCACGGGCTGCTTGCCCTCAAACAGCTTCCAAATCAAAGGGCAGAAAGTCAGTCTGGGAGCAGCAGAGTGTCCAACGCCCCATTAGGGATTTGGGACCTCAGGCAGGGCCCAGAAAGACCCATCCCCTGGTTGTCACGAGCACAGGTTTGTGTGCAGTGTTCCCTGCCCTGGGGCAGCACAGAGGCTGCTGTGACCCACTCACAAAGCCCAGATTTAACCCAAAGTGCCCAGCTGGAAAGGCTCTGTCATCCAGCAGTGTGGGACTGGGAGGGAGGGAGGGAGGGATGGCTGCATAGCCCTGTGGTGACCCACTGGGTACACACACTGACAGGAGTGCCCCTGGCACCCTCTGCAAGGAGCCCAGCCTTACAGAAGGAGGGATGGCTGCGTGGGCCTGTGGTGCCCACACTGACAGGAGTGCCCATGGCACCCTCTGCAAGGAGCCCAGCCTTACAGAGGGAGGGATGGCCTGTCCATGGTGACACACACTGACAGGAGTGCCCCTGGCATCCCCAGCCTTACAGAGGGCACTGCTTCCCAGAAAGGGGCATGGCTCTGTTCCCCTGCCAGAACATGCACCACGGGATCCTTTCCCCCTCACTGGGGCTGGGGGGGCCTTGCAAAGCAGAAGAGCGAGGGGATGTTTGCATTTATTCACCTCCCCCCTACCTCGTACCACCACGGCCCACGAGGACCAGGTGCTGGGATCAAATCCTCTGTGCTCTCAATGCTCTTTCACTGTCTCTTCAGAGCATTTTCTGCTGCCTCCATTTCCCTTGCCCACATGTCCCTTGAGCCTGGCTTTCCCACACTTCCCTTTCCTTTGCCTGCCTTTGGCAAACCCTGCATCCTGAGTTTCTCTCTGCCTTCCCACGCTCTGATATTTACACTGGGAGTTCTACACCCCAACTCTAATCTGATCCTCACAGAACAGCAGGTTCAGTTAATCACTAGCTCAAAAATTGCAGACACATTTTATTAGACTTATCTCTCTTAATGATACAGCGATAGCACATCACAGCACCACTGAGAACAGGCGACTCCTGCGAACCCAGCTGACTCCTGCCTTCTTTATAGGGAAATAAAGTCAAGGGAACGACACACAGTGGCACTCCATAAACCCAGAAAGAATACAGTGTGGTCCTTGCTAACTCCAGTTCCCCAAAGGGACATGCAATTCACACCAAAAGGCCCCCCCAGACCCCTCTGTCTGTGAGCAGGAAAATGCTGTGTTCTGTCCTGGTCTAAGACCCAAAGTTTGTGCTTTACAAATATAATGCACTGGGTTTAGAAAGACTCACAGAGTTTTCCTGGATGGATTTCTTATGGAAGTAACAAAAATTTTTTAGGTTAATTCATTCTTTTTTTTTTTTTTTGTAACAACATCACTAAATAGGAACCAGATTTTAAAGAGCAAGCATGGAATGTCCTGAGGAAGGCTGATGGGAGCCATGTGACAGGACAAGGGAAGGCTCCTGAATGGTTTGGAATCCCACCAGCACTTGGTTTCTTATGCTTTGGGACATTCACATCCCCACTCACCCCCATTCTACTGAAGCCTGATAGTTCTGTCACTCCTCTTTTCAAACATCCTCAGCAAACAGATAGACCTGGCCATTACAGGTGCCTTCTCACAACCCTGGAAAATTCAAAATTTGCTGTTTCCCCTTCTGTCTGCAAAATGTTTCAGTTGCAAACTGGCTCTGTAGAGGAACAGGCTTGCACAGTCAGTGTCACCCTTTTGATTCACTATTTACTATTTTGGCTTCAATTCATATCAAGCTTTCCAGAGGGAAGTTACAGCTAGGTACAGAAAACTCACCCAGAATGAATGGGAAAAGAAACTATGCTAGAATTTAACTAGATAAGGAAATACAAAATCAAACATGAACTAAACTGAAGCAGATTACTGCAAAATCAGATAGCAGGAAAATCCATCTAGAACTATTTCCACACAGAAAACCTACTGAAAGTTTAGCACCAAGAGAAAAATCTGGACCACCACTATGTTGGGATAGTGCACCATTTCCAACCAACTTTGAATTTCCCCATCATAATGATGAACAAATCTAAGTGTTCATCACAGGCTCTGCCCAACACATCTCTGTTCATCTGAATGAATGTTAAGGCATATCTAGCAGCTTTAACTTAATTCTCTGTTTTGCATTGTTTATAACATGGCCAGAGTGGTCTGAAACTTCCTACAAAACATTTCAGGCTGGGAGCAGCTCTGTTTCCACAACTGAAAAAGGACCCATTCTGCTGTATGAAGATACCGAAATGCAATTTTAAGAAACTGTTTATCAGACACTGGCACTTCTCCTGCTTATGTAATTCAAAAAGGACCTCAGTAAAGAAAATTGAATTTGGCAATCCATTAACATAGATTTGATGGTCTCTCTGTTCATCTCTTGATGTCTCACCCCTTTCAGAAAAATGAAAATAACTCTTGGTAAAAGAGTGGCTGTTCCCTCTTATTAGTACAATATATTGGCAATTATTAAAACCCTGGGAGAGCTGCTGAAGCTCTGCTGACTCATGGTGGCCAAGAAGCTACTTGTTAACTCCACAACCAGCACGGAGAAAGGAGAGAAGTGAAAAAGGGAACAGGCAAAGTTTGGGCAGAAGGCTGAGTGTTAGCTGGTACATTAAGCAGCACCAGATCTTCAGGAGAAAGGATTTGGGTGCTATCTGAAGCTTTACATGCTGTGTTTGAACCAGGTAAAGATTCAGACCTAACTTCATGCCATCAAAGTTTATGAACCTATAGGAGTCATTTCAATAAGTGACCTCTCACAGGCCTCTACTGTCAGCAGAGGAAGAGCAGCAGTTCCAAGAGGCAAATTGACTTCCTGGAGGTCTGAACTGTCTCCTTCCTGCTCCATCAGGTACAGAGAGACCCCAAGGCAGTGATAGAGAGCCTACACCAGCACACCAGCACTGGCACAGGCCACTGCTGTGAGCAGAACAGCTGCCAGACCATCACAGTCCCCAGGGCAGTCTCAGTTTGTCACTGGACCCTCCAGATCACACTCAGGAGCCAGACCAGGCTCTGGCAGAGAATGGGAGATGGTGACACTGGCAGAGATCAATGGAGGAATCAACCCTGTCCCACTCCACAAATGGGCCCCAAAGGGAAGAATTTTCACAGAAATGTATTTCTGATGTGAAAGATGCTTGTAGTTGTTAGCCAGGAGTGGCTGTGCCCCTAATTTAGGCAATGTAGTTTGATGCCTTAACACTCCTGGGATTACTGTAAACCTGAAGTCATTCACAGACTAAGTACTAGGCAAAAGCTGGCATTTTAATGCCTGAAAAGTTTCAGGTTTCACCTCATTTTAAGTTATTCTATGTCCACATCAGTGAATAATAAGAGAAAAGCCAAAGCCCATTATTCCAAGGGGTAAGGATTCTGCCTCAGAAAGGAACAGCAGTTCTCAGCACTGCCTGGGTGCATTTGAGGACTGTACTGCTCTTTCAAGGAGCAGCACACTTTTCTTCTAGCTCTAGCCCATTCTTGCAGGACAAAGAGCCATGGTTTGCCATTCCCCACTATCTCTGGTCACATATTTCTTGGTGAGGAGGACTGCCAGCGTGGTGCTGGTGCTGTGACACCATCTTACCTTTGCTCTGCCCAGACAGGAAGACGTGTTCTTTCCCTACAGCACACAGGGAAGAAGGGAAGGCTAAGGAAAGACAAAGCAGCTCTTTAGAGGACATATGAGGACTGTCCAGCATCACAGATCTAAAAAACTCAGCGCACGTTACCTCCAAATAAGATCCTGTCCCTATCCTAAGTTACAGCAAAACCAATTCACCTCATTAAGGTACTACACCAACTGCTCAGTTGTTCCATTGCAAGGCTGAGGGAAGCCTGTGGTTGAAGCGTTAGTGTTGTGGAACAAAGTGACAGCAAGTTGGGAAATAAATGAGCGTGGTACTCTCTTCTGGCACTGTGCCTTTGAGTAGCAAAGAAAAAGCAAAAAGGCAAAGTGTCAGCCCCAAAACGTTTTTCATGTTGTAAAATATAGTGTCCACACTGAAACATTTGATAAGAGACACACTGAGGGGGCTGATACTTCACTGAAAACTAGTGAGTGACTGCAAAAAGGTTATGGGAACACACACCTAATGCAGTAAGAACAAATCCTTAGGACCAAAAACCGTATCTATGCCCTACGAATGTCAGACGTGTCAGCAGCTCAGAGACGCTGAGTTCAAGGATGCAGAGCAGCTTGGCCAGACAACCAGAGAGAACCGAGTGCATTCGGGTGTTCCGACACACCTCGCCGCGTTACTCCGCACTGACCATTCCGCCGGTCACAGCGACTCGGAGCAATCCCTGTTTTCCCGGGAGAGCGCTCTCATTTGCAAAGGAGAGGCATTGTCTGCACATGCCCGAGGTGCTGCTGCCGCTGGGGGCAGCTTTACATAAGGCAGCGCCGCCGCCAGCCCGGCGACAGTGGCACGGAGCGCTCGGCACGGAGAGCGGCGCTGCCCGAGCGAGCGGCATCCCGGCGCCAGCGCATCCCTCCGGTGCGCTTCTTCCACAGCATCCCAGCGCATCCCTCCTCCTGAGCTTCCACAGCATCCCAGCGCATCCCTCCGCTGCGCTTCTTCCACAGCATCCCAGCGCATCCCTCCTCCTGCTCTTCCACAGCATCCCAGTGCATCCCTCCGGTGCGCTTCCATCCAGAGCATCCCAGAGCATCCCTCCGGTGCGCTTCCAGAGCATCCCAGAGCATCCCACCTCCTTCCTGCGCTTCCAGAGCATCCCAGCGCATCCCTCGTCCTGCACTTCCAAAGCAGTGCCCGCCCGGAGCGGGTGCTCGGCGAGGGAACTGCTGGGCTATGGAATACAGATGTGTGAATTCACATAGCTAAGCGGCGCTCGGAGAAGGAATCCAACATGCTTTCCTGTAAAGCCACGTTCTAAAAGCCAGGTTCCTAACTACAGAGATGCAAAACCGTAATATCCATGAAGATCCTATTACCTAGGAAGAATTTGACATTTTGCTGCGAATGCTGTGTTGGGATTGATTTATTCTTGGAGTGTTCTGCACGGCTGGCAAAGAATAATGTTTCAAAATCGGTCCATCTCCCAAGGGGTCCAATTTTTCTTCCTGGGTGTCAGCGAGCCCTGACTCACTCCAGTGCAGCTGACAGGGGCTGCCATGCTTGTGGCACACTAAGCAAAAAACAAAAGACCTAAGGACGACCTTTGAACAACACAGAGGATGGGTATGTTTTTCATGTTATCTTTTTAATTTATAGTTCGTAGTTACTGCATAGCCTGTGCTTTAATTACTCCATAGACTTACCTTGATGTGATTTGTTATTATACTTAAATGGCTTAGGGATTACACCTTTTTACCCAACAGTTTTTCAGTATTTATATCAAGGTATTCTTTGAGAAAAAAGCTGAGTAAAAAAAAAAAAAAGCAATGTGAAAATTAGCTGAGTCTGGCTAGGGCTTTTTAAATGATTGTCGAAGTAAAAGATTTTAGCATGATTGAAAGAAATGACTGATGTGTGGGGGGATAACTTTTCTAAGTTGTTTTTATTTCCAGGTTTCAATGTAATTAGGCTACTGAGCGGATCAGCTGTAGCTCTGGTAATAGCCCCTACTGTATTATTGACAATGCTTTCTTCTGCTGAACGAGGATGCCCTAAGGGCTGTAGGTGTGAAGGCAAAATGGTTTATTGTGAATCTCAGAAATTGCAGGAGATTCCCTCAAGTATATCTGCTGGTTGTTTAGGTTTGTCCCTTCGATATAACAGCCTCCAAAAACTAAAATACAATCAATTTAAAGGTCTTAATCAACTCACCTGGCTCTATTTAGACCATAACCACATCAGCAATATTGACGAAAATGCTTTCAGTGGAATACGCAGACTAAAAGAGTTGATCTTGAGTTCCAACAGAATCTCCTATTTTCTTAATAATACCTTCAGACCTGTGACAAATCTCCGGAATTTGGATCTGTCATACAATCAGCTGCAGTCTCTGGGATCTGAGCAGTTCAGGGGCTTAAGGAAGCTGCTGAGTTTACATTTGCGGTCCAATTCCCTAAGAACCATCCCTGTCCGAATATTCCAAGATTGTAGGAACCTTGAACTGTTGGACCTGGGTTATAATCGCATCCGAAGTTTAGCAAGGAATGTCTTTGCAGGTATGATCAGGCTGAAAGAGCTTCATCTGGAGCACAATCAATTTTCTAAGCTCAACCTGGCACTTTTTCCAAGGCTAGTCAGCCTTCAAAACCTTTATTTACAGTGGAATAAAATCAGTGTGATAGGACAAACTATGTCCTGGACCTGGAGCTCACTACAAAGACTTGATTTATCTGGCAATGAAATAGAAGCTTTCAGTGGACCCAGTGTTTTTCAGTGCGTGCCCAATTTACAGCGCCTCAACCTGGATTCAAACAAGCTCACATTTATTGGTCAAGAAATCTTGGATTCTTGGATATCCCTCAACGACATCAGCCTTGCCGGGAATATATGGGAATGCAGCAGAAACATTTGCTCCCTGGTAAACTGGCTTAAAAGTTTTAGAGGGCTGCGGGAAAACACAATTATTTGTGCCAGCCCCAAAGAGCTGCAAGGGGTGAACGTTATCGATGCGGTGAAAAACTACAGCATCTGTGGCAAGAGCACCACAGAGAGGTTCGAACTAGCACGAGCTCTCCCAAAGCCAACGTTCAAACCCAAACTGGCCAGGCCCAAACACGAGAGCGAGCCCCCCGTGCCCCCCAGCGTGGGCGCCGCCGCCGTGCCCAGCGCCGAGCCCGAGCCCGACACGGAGCACATCTCCTTCCACAAGATCATCGCGGGCAGCGTGGCCCTGTTCCTGTCCGTGCTGGTGATCCTGCTGGTGATCTACGTGTCGTGGAAGCGCTACCCGGCCAGCATGAAGCAGCTGCAGCAGCGCTCGCTCATGCGGAGGCACAGGAAGAAGAAGAGGCAGGCGCTGAAGCAAATGACTCCCAGCACGCAGGAATTCTATGTCGATTACAAACCCACCAACACCGAGACCAGCGAGATGCTGCTCAACGGGACGGGCCCCTGCACGTACAACAAGTCAGGCTCCAGGGAATGCGAGGTATGAACCATTGTGATAAAAGAGCTTTTAAAAGCTGGGAAATAGTGGTGCTTTATTGAGCTCTAGGGACTATAAAGGGAACGTTTTTCTCACTTTTCTGGCACAGCTCTTCCATGTCTCTTTTTTTGTACATTCATAATACCGGTCATTTTACTCTCATACATAATCAACTCATTGAAATTTAAATACCACAATCAATGTGAAGCCTGAGCTCTGGTTTAATACAATACCTATTGTACAAACCCTCCACTGATTTCATTAAAGTCTCTCTTGTTTTTAAATAGAAAACTTCTTTCATAAGTAATCCCCACTGCACCTGCAGCAACTGTGCCTCTGTTTAGGGAGAAAAATGACAATGAGAGAAAAACAAACCTCAGTGTTGTGACTGACATTGCATATTCAAATTTTCAAAATCTCAGAGGAAGGAATGACCAATGTGTTTGCCCACGTAAGCAAGATCCCAGTG
>JAOXXN010000082.1:785550-795592 GCA_026770055.1 Myrmophylax atrothorax
ATGGGTTCAATCCCCTGTGTGGGCCATTGACTTAAGAGTTGGACTCGATGATCCTTGGGGGTCCCTTCCAACTCAGAACAGTCTGTGATTCAAATTATCAGCTCAAAGACTATAAATCTTGGGTAAAACTTTGCAGATGGCAAATGAAGCAGACACTAGATTTATTGAGGGAACACGTTTGCCATTCATTACAGCAATGCCTTCTTTCAGAGGCCTCTAACAGAATTCAACTGAATTTGAGATACCAAATTCTCATCTACTGAGGGTCAAGACCAAACAGCAGTCAGTGAAGCCATACCTATGTCTGGATTTCTGGAGACCCTGCATCACTCATTCATCAGATGTATTAAACAGGACAAATCCTATCCCAGCTGTTCATTTTTGTCCTACTAATTTGCTACTTTATTCTCCAAAACATTATCATGTACAGGATTATCAGAAGCAGCTTGAAAATAGTCTACCCCTCCTTTAAAAGGAGCCCCTACTAAAGAGCTCCAAAAGTAACGAAGCAGCATTTTCACACTGGCAATTGACATTCAAAAGAAAAAAGGGTTTAATCCTCATTGCATCCTCAACTCACAAAGCTCAGTGAGTAACACAAGCTGAAATGCAAGAAGAGTTGAGACAGTATTTATTCTTTCCAGGTGTCTTTGTGCAACTCTGGGACCGATAGTTTGGTTCACAAGGGAGTGAAATTATCTACAGCAACGTTTCAAAATTCCATTATGCAGCAAATACAAGCTGTAATCACATGCAAAACCTCCCAGTTTATGTAAAATTGTATTAATAAAATAGAGTGCCAGTCACCACAGAAAAATATGCCCCCAGAAAATTAAATACTATATGCTATGACATGCATGGCAGGTGACTGCATGTTGCCATAGCTGATGACCCACATCCTTGCAAAGAGCTTGAAGTAAATAACATAAGGCATTTACCAGCAGAGAATGTGGCTTGAGTAACAGGCAATACAGTTACATATGATGTGGCATACCACAAATTAAAAATAACACACAGCTTCAAAGGCTACAAATATCTGCAAAATTAACAAACTGCTGTTTTCTTTACAATTGTTCAACAATTTCTTAAAATTAACTTGTGCAGTTTGGCAAATCCTTAGAGGGAGGTGGGTTGTGAACACTCAATTTGTCATGTCATAATGATAGTGATAACATGGACTTAACATTCTTTTAAAATGTATGAGGTGTATATAATCTACTTTATGTATCATTTATTTTCGTATTTATCTCTGATCTTGGCTGAGAATCAATAAGTAATACAAAAATGTTTCACATTTTCAATTTATCTATGTATAAAAATCAATATAAAGCTATATATTTTATTCTTGCCTTGTGGTATCAGCCTTTAATGGATGGGCTAACATGTTAAGAGCACTCCAAAGTGACTGATTTTTCCAGAGCCTCAGCTGATCAGTGTGACAGATAACAGGGACACTTGCTGACCATAATGCTTTTCATCACAAAGGACCTTAAGGTATCCCAGACACCACGTGCATATATCAAACTCTAAACCACAGCCATCTCTGGATCCAGAGGAAGCCAAGAGCTCGTAATCACCACCCTGAACAACAGCACAGACTCAGAAACCACTCCAGCTGCATGTGGAGGAAGAATAAATTAAATAAAATAAATTCTTAAAAACCCCTGACAATCTCATATTTAGTAAGAGCAGGGTGATGTAATTAAAACATGCAGGAACTTGAACTTGTGATTTCTGCAGCAACACATTTAGAATGTTGATTATCTGATTTATATGAGCCTGACCTTCATGATCACCCAAATCTTCTGAGAACCCATGGGAAAAGTAAAAATGAACAAAGCCTGAAAGAAAATCCTCAGCAGATCACAATAACTAGTCCTGTTCTGTGAATTTCATTGGAAATGGGGAGACAGGCCAGGATAAAGTGGAATGTGGCAAAAGTCGCCAAGGAGGAGCTGCTCTGTCATGAGGGGATGACTCTTACAGTAGGTTGAAGAATGCATCTTCCTCCTACTGAGGTCTCAAAACACACCTCCCAGCAGGACTAGTACACTTTCCAAAATGAAATCCTTAATGCTGCACAAAAGAGCAAAGATTTTCAGTTTTAAATTTTTTACTAAAAGGCCTTAATCCCAGATTTGGGTCAACAGTTCTTTACAAGAAGAGCATTAAAGCACACGTTAACTTAAACTTGTGCTTAACAGCCACTAAAATTGCCAAGGAAAATCCTGTCTTCATTGGAAGAAAAATATGCAACAACAAAACTTCCACTGATAAAAGGATTTTTCCACAATGGGGCCCAGCTGGCATACTCTACCTCCTTAAAAGCACTCTCTGAGAGTACACAATTAGACAACACAAAGTTCAGACATTTGCACATTGAAACACATTTCTCATGGCTATCCTGCCTTCATTCTGACACCAGTGTCACATGGTTAAACTAATTCCTTGCGGTGCCCACATTGTTTGTCACATACTTACTCTCTTTCCTGACATCAGCCAGAGCTGCATGAAGCTCCTCTTTAAACACAGCTGCTTCCTTGGCAATCTTCTCTCCCTTGTCCAACAGATTCCAAGTGGCTTCTTCCACAGAAGCCAGCAAGACACGAGCTCTTTTGGAACGGCCCTTTTTCTTACTAGAAGGATTCTGTGGACAGTTCACTAGTGTTGTAACCTATATGTAAAAGAAACAAGAAACACAATAATGGTTTAAGTTCTACAATAAGTGAATTCATATTGTTCTCAAATTTCAAAAAATACATAGTTGAGAGCAGGCAAATAGATCCCCCTGCTCTAGAGACAGACAGGCAAGCTCGGCATACATCCTGAGACTGAGACAGAGAATTAAGTACAGATGGAATCTTGGAGCTCCATGAACACATTTTATATGTCTATAATTGCTTCATTTCATTAAACATAATGAGCAGTGTGCTGTCTGTGCCTTGTCTCACCTTTAGATCCTGTCCATGAATTCCTGCACTTGAGGGCATTTGATGAATCAGTGCTTTTAAAAGTAACTGACAAATACCCTCCATTCCTATAAACACATCTTTGAAAGATAAAAGCCCTGACCCCTGTATCGTTCACAGGAAATTTGGGGAGAAAAATGACCTTCCACTTGGCATAGACTGCTTTGGCATGTCCCAAGGGAGACAGCAACATAGAACACTGGCTTAGATTGTTCAAGAGGGCTCCTGTATTTTTCTGGCTCAGAGGAAGAAAGTCAAATTATTTATTGCACATAAATCTGCCAGCTAGTAAGAGAATGCACTGGGAATAAGAATCTTTCAGTCTGTTATTTTTACAAACCCTCTAACATCAGTTCTACAGCATTTAATGCAGTTTAAATGATCGTATTTTTAAGAATGAGTTAAAGAGATTATAAGCTGACCCTTTCAACAAGAAAGGCATAAAACATCAAAAATTAGAAGCTGCCCAAAAACCTTATCAAGTAAAAAATATTTTTATGTGTCAGGTATTTAGCCATATTTCCCAGAAAGTAATAGAGTATTTCTCTGATTTTGACTGGAGTCTTTTTTTATGTAAAATGTCATTCTATGTCATTTGTTGAGGAGGAGAGGAAAAAAAAACAAATGTAAAAGCATGAAAAAATAATCATTCCTGCAGGTGGAAACTCTTGACTACAAGACCTTTCACCTTCAGCATCACTGTCAGGAAGGATCAGAGGCAGCTTCTGATCTCAAATACAAGTCAAATTTGACAGACAGTTCTTTGTTCATGGAGATTATGGAAAACAGAAAAACTGCTCTGCATTCTCTAACACAGAATCCCAGCTGAGGAATGAAAACACTTGATGCAGATCCTATGCAGAAAGAATTGAACCACACAGTAGCTAATATAGTGTGCCATTGTCAACACAGCTTGTACTGTAGTGGCAGAGTACACAGTCTAAATGATATCATTATGAGAAAAAAGAAAAACATATCCCCACTAATCCCTCAGTCCAAGTTTTCTTTGGTTGGAAAGAAAAGTATTAAACAGATTTATACAAGATGCAACCATTGCACTGTTGTTAGGGCAGCTGTTCTTAAATGCATCAGAATGCAATTCTTCTCAAAATTCAGATAAAGAAACTCACCTACAGATTTCAAGGCTCTTTCCACTCTGTGCACTGTACCTACAATATGAAACCTTTCCTGCACTGGAAATCCACTTGCAGTGTATTCTAGACTTAAACATTTCCTAGATAGCCCTGTACAAGAGACTAGTTAGGACACTGATACATGGTGTGGCATTTGCAAAAATGGAAGTGACTAAACAGATGAGCAAATCTGGAAGGAGACAGATCCCCAGGCCAGTTCCTGAGCCAGAGCAAACTACCAGTGCAGAGAGCTGTGCCTTTCATAAGAATGTCCTTACTCAAAGTTCTTCAGCCTTCTTCCCTCCCCTCTGTGGTTACCCAGTCTCTTTTCTGCAATACCAAATACCTGAATTATCAGTGGTTCCAGTAACTTCTCCACTGTGAATGTCTGGATCTGTAGATCCCGAGGATCAATTTTCAGTTTCATGTCTGGCACTTTTGCTGACATTTCACCTAGGTACAAACCAAAAACAGTGCAATAAGTAATTATTAGCCATGACTGCAAGTCTCCTTGGCCTCTGTCAGAGCACAGAGCCTGCCTATGGGGACATGGACTTGTTGCATAACAGGCTTAGGATTTCAAGAAATAAAATTAATTTTTACCATTCCTCATTGGGGAAAAACAATGCTAATACTTACATGCACTGTAAAATCAGAGATTTAAAGTACATACAATTTCTTGTCTTCCCTTGAGATTTATTAACCACATGTTAAAAAACACACAAGGGTAATTGCATTAGAATATCATAGAATGTAAGTTCTCCAATAATCTAAAAAGGAGCTTTAGAGCAAAAATATTATATTACATTACTGAATTTATCCCAAAACAAAAACATTAATGCTGTGTGCACAGTAGCTGTTATCTTACTCCATGTGCCAAATTACAGTGGTCATAATAAACATTTTAAGAAAAAAATATACATCAGAGCTTTAAACTCGTGGAAATTAATATCAGGAGAAGATGAAATATTTTGTTATTTTACAACATGCAATAACAAATCTTTTCTAAGTGTCAAAACAGATTAACTCAAGAAAGCCTATTACTGATGTCAGTAAGATGGAAGTAAAGCTAAGTAAGGTCTTTAAATCATTCATTAAGTAGTTGATCCAAATATCTACTGAGATTAATTTAAGGGTTTTCAACCAGTTCGCTGTGCCATGGTTCAGGTCATTATCCTGTATGTGCCAACAAAGAATTATAACTGTGCTTTAGTTGGACTGCAACTGATTATTGTCCCAAAATAAAGACATTTTAAACTTTGCTTTAACTTAACATCCCATTAACATAGCTCAGCAAAGCCTTCTTAGCCAAGAAAGACTTCAAGCACACAAATAATGGATATATGTAATTTTGAAGCAAGACTTATTACAACCATTGCTGCTGTATAATGAAGTAATAAAGTTCTGCAGTTGTGCAGGGTAAAGAGAGATATCATCACCTTCCAGTGAACCTATCATTGATTTAATACAACACAAGAGGTTTAGGGTTTCCATAGCAAGTTCTGCAGAAATGGATCTGAAGAGTTATGCACATTTCACTTACAAGCAAAGATAATATGAACAATAATTAAAGAATTACAGGTAAAAGCAATTTAGGGGGTTGCCATTCTTAGTAAAGGTCACACAAGTGCCAAGTTTATTCTTTTATTACAAGCTACCCTACAGGCAGACCTAAGTTCCCAGAGATTCAGCTGCATACAGCCAGGGGATATCACATGTAGAGAACAGATTTTTCAGTTTTAATTCCACACCAAAAGATAAACAGTAGAGAAATTTGAGATCAGATTGTCCTGAATGACACTTTTCCTTCCATGGAAACGAATAACGGAAAGAACTCTAGAAATGTCAAAGAAAATTATCTGGTCATATTTTACACTTTTAACATTTACATGCTTGTAAGAAACCCCAAGAAGAAAAAATTCAAGACTCCCAAAATCACCAGTGTCAGTGGTCTCTTTCTGTCCAATAAATCAGCAGGTAGGATATTCCCACAGACTTTAAATACTCCTCATCCCTCTGTTTGAAGGGAACTGAGCCTCCTCATAATTCCCTGCTTCAGAAACAAGTGTTGGAAAAGGTGTGCAGCCCTTCTGCTGGATCCAGTTGCTGTGCCTCCTCCCTCACATGATGAAGCTGCAGCTGTGCCAGTGCACAGACCACACCTACTGCTCACACAGCCTCTCTGCAGCTGCTACAAAATTTATCTTGTTTTAATCAAGGCAAGTATAATAGGTGATAAAAATACACAGCCAGCAAAGATCATTCTGGGATATTTTCTGCTATTTCCACTTAGTAAGGGAACTTCTGTCCTTGCAGATCATACTCATTAAGATGATGAAATCTGGTGTTTGCCTCAGGAAAAAAACCAATGATCACAATGCATTTTTATTTTAATGCCTATGTCTGCTCCAGTATGATCTGCCCCCTAATTACAGCAGGATACTTTGGCCAAAGGCTGCTCTGCCCTCGCACTGGGTTAGATTAACCTTTGCAGTGGGCAATCTCAGCACTGCACACCAGCAGCTCTCACAACACTCAGGATGTTAAGCACGTGTCACAAGACACAGTTGTGCCCCAGAACAGCCAGAAAAGCAACCACCTGCACACTCCTACCGAGTGCTACAAACTTTAAGTAACAAGAGTTTTGTCTTTTCATCAGTCATGGCCAAACTGCTGAGTCTTTTTGTGTAAGAAGAAAAAGGCACTGGAGACACAGCCAAAGTCTGTATCCATCTGCAGTGCAATGGAACACACCACCTGCAGCATTTCAACCAACTGTGAGTACACTGCATACAGATATAAACCCATGTCAGCAAGCAGAGCCAAAAATATTCTGCATAAATGAGAAAATCTTCGCTTTAGAATCCATCTCCTGCTAGATCATTAAAAAGCCAACAGCATATCACTCACCTATCCTAGAAAATACATGGTCCATATTCAGCACTAGGGCAACTATGCAATTCCCTTGTGTTAGTAACTTCAGTGCAAGTGCTCTGGCTCACTATGGGGCTCCTGAGGCATCTGCAAGGGACTGCCTGACAAGCTCTCCAGTGTATTTCAGGATGACTGACGGGACACAGTGGCTACTGGAGGGGTGGCAGGGGGATGGGCATCCTTAAAGCGATATACCAGGGCGCAAGTGTGCCAAAAAAATAGAATTAAAAAGCTTTTGAAAAATTAGATGACATGAAACATGTCATACTTCTAGTGACTATTCTTGGAATTTTCAGCACAGCTACTGTTTTCCCATATATTCTGGTTGTATGCCAACTTCTGTCTGGGGGCAATGACTCACTCTCAGAGTCCTGAGCTGGACAGCAAAGGGATTCATAAGGCTCTGACCCAGTAACTTGGCACCAAATCTGTTCTCTGTTGGGTTTTTTTTCCTATTGTATGGTACTCTGCAAAGACATAAAATATATTCTCCTATCCATCTCATAAAATTCCCTTCCGAAAAACAAGGAAGACAAAAAAAATGTTAAAGGAGTCAGGATTTGTTTTTTAACAAGGTACACATGGACAGGGCACCAGAGGACCTCCAAGATGTGAAACACTGCTGAGAATATGTCATAGAATGTTTTTTATTATTTATTCTTAATTTCAATATTTCTTATAAAGCTTAATCAGTGAGTACCAACATCCCTCTGGGAATAAAAGTTGTTTGTCTTTTCGCTACAGCCAGTACAGCAAATGCAACTCAGCCTCCATAGAGGCCATAAAAACAATTGCTGCATTTCTCTTTAAACCCCTAGCTGGCACATGAAGGAAGATATTCAGAATGCTAAAATGTTCTAGTTCTGTTCCCAATACCACAAGACTTCTTTTGCTTGAAGACCTGCAGTACTTTGTGGGCCAGAGGAAGCCGCAGGATGGAGCAGTACCTCCAACAGCTGGGAGTGATCTGGCCCGTTTAACACCAGGGAAAAACTAAAATGCACCTGCCACATTATTTAAACTTACAGACAAAGCTGTCAGGTTGCACTCTAACCATCTCAGACTTTCTCCCTTCTTACCATGGACAACAAGAGTATCTGTTAATGCACAGACATCGTAAGAGAAAGAAGAGCTGGAGAACTGAAGAAGGTGGCAAGATTCAAATCCATTAATAACATTTAGTCACTGAAAGCTCCTTTACCTAAACAGGCTTTGCATTTAGATGTAGGTTTGCAGTGAAGTAACTGGAACATAATTTTAAAAACCACAGCACTTCTTATTATACTCCCTTTCCCTTCTGCCTGTGTCTACTTTCTCCCTCGAGCACTTTTTCAATCCACATCTGAAAAGCAGCCGAAATTCCCAAGGACATAAGATTTCCTACAAGTTCTTCTACATAGTTCTCAACACAAACAGTGTCATACATCATCCCTTACAATCAAACTCCAAGGAAAAGAAAGCAGCAGGAGCTGAGTTCTTTAGGGATACTGCAGGATCCACATGGCAAGCAACGAGTCATGACTGACCAAATGGCATGACAAAGTTTAATTATAGTTTATGAAAAAATAACGTTTGAGATGGGGAAAGCATTACACCCCCACGAGTTTGTTTCATGCATACTTTCTGTCACCTAGTGAGATAAAATATTAAGATTTTTCCAGGCATTGTAACATTCAGAACAGGCTTGCTTTCCTCCTTAACACTCATGTATGTTTTTCCTACAGCACATGCCATCGAAGCACTTTTTCAAGCAGAGGCTGTGTTTCCATATCACATAAGGAAACAGGATCACAAAGGAGAAATTATTTACTCAGAACTTAAATAATACTGCTTAGTTTAGAATTATGTTTGTAACATTTCTTCCAGGTAATTTTTTGCAAGGGCTGAATTTTTGGTCTCTGAACTACAGTTGTGATATTTAAGGTCCTGAAAAAATATTTATTTATTTAAAAAAAAAAAAACCAACAACCATTTTTTGGATCCATTTCAAATTCTTAAACAGAAAATTCTTTTCCCATGAGTCTCATTGCTATTTTCACTGCATGCACTTTGAGCCCAGAACAAGGACCCCTCTCTATTTAAGTGGCACACAGTTCTTACATGGATGGTTATCCTGTGCTCCTAAGGAGAGGTTAAGGAGGTCTGGCTCCAAGCCCTCCCTTTAGTTATCACATTTAAAGTGTTCCTATCTCTATTCAGAACCAGAGACTCTGTTTAAATAAAGTTCAAGTTGACCTTCGACTAAAAATAGGATATTGTTCAACTCATTACAAAAAATAGCCAATAAAAGATTCCATGATGTGCTACTAAAAGGTTTTAAAACTTTATTTACGTTATCTGCAATTCCTCATTTCCCCTTTTTGCTATTTGCTGACAATCATCTATTTCAACATTACACTCTGCTGCTTTGCTTAACAAATGTCTGTCTCTTATTAAATTGCAATGAGGAAAAAACCATGGTATTTTACTTCTTTGTAGAGCTGCTACTAATTTTGGACCTGAGGGGAGGGGATTGGGCAGACCTCAGAGGAGGGGGACTGACCTGAGGGGAAAGGGAAGATGGACCTGAACTAAAAAAAAACAGTTTTACTTAGTTCAAATGGCCACTAAAAATTAACATAACTAGAAGTGTTACATACAATTAAAATCGATGTTCACAGACATATCTGTGCTCAGGTTTTTCTGAGGAGTCTGCTCACCTTTCCCTGCCTCTCTGGGGCTTTCAGCCTGCAGGAGGGTGTGGGGTGCCACAGCACGCGGCAGCAGCCTCAGCCTTTGCCAGGAGAAGTGAAGATGTCCATGTGGATGAGTTTTTCCTCCTCGCTCTGCAGTGGCTGAGGAAACCAGAGGGGTCTTTACACCTTTGCTGACACATTCATCCTTCCTTGACTTGTAACCCACCTGAGGGGAGGGGGGAAGGAAGACTGACCTGAGGGGATGGGAGCAGATGAAAAAGGAGGGGGCAGGACTTAGAGGAGGGGGCAGACCTGAGGGGACTGGGCTGAC
>JAOXXN010000082.1:829324-842142 GCA_026770055.1 Myrmophylax atrothorax
AGCTAATGGAAGGCATTCCATAGGAAATGGGTTTTTTTCCCCATCTGCCCCATGGGCAACGAAAAAGCCTGAATGAAGTTCTGCATTTTGTTCTTTCTTGTGTCTTTGCTAATATTATTTGAACAGCAGAGGAACCCCAGACTATAATCACAGAGTTACAGGATATTCTGAGTTGGAAGGGACCCCACAGAGATGGAGCCCAGCTCCAGGTGAATGCACAATTCAAGGCAAATGCTGGGAATGAGGAAACATTTGCTGTCACAGCTTTTTGTTATTCCTAAGTACTCAGCACCTTCCATGACATTTCTCTGGAAGCCTGGAAGAGCATGTTTAGGTCCAGCTGTAATTTGTACAGTCTCAATACAGGAGATTAAGTTATTTTCTTGTAATTTGCATTACAACCCCAGGAAAGCATCTTAGCCCTTAGTATTTATATTAAACATATGCACTGAAAAATAGCAAAGTACAAAACATCTGCTTAGTAAGTCCTTCCCTAGCCCCCTTCCAGCCTGTTTTCAAACACTGGACACAATAATGATCTTGCAGAAGTATTTCAAGTGACAGAAAAGAAGTCCATATTTAAAAATCTCATCATAATTATTTCTTAATGACCATGTATTCTCTATGGGTCTGTCTGGAATCTAGTACATTTTTAATTAGTGTTTTTGGTTGTGGAAAATACACAATGTTTTTAAATGCACGAGACAGCAAAGGGTCAGAAAACATCCAGTTAAGAGGGGCTGTAAGAGCACAAAATTCTAAGATTGATAAGATGTTCACTTAAAAAGAACATGAATCAGGGAAACTCCCTGATGTCAAGCACCTTGAGTCAAGAGAACAAAGAAAGCTGAAAAGTTCAAATGAGGAAGGTAAGAAAGACCCTCAGAGAGGCCAAAAATACCTCAACGACCCCAAGATACGTGTCCTAAAAGAAGATTCCAGCAAAACTCCTCCTCTAACTCTGCCTAAACTCCACCTGTTATGAATATGCATGTAAAATGTTGCCACCCCATCCTAACACTGTATAAAATCCCCCGAATTCCTACCAAAAATTGGAAGTGAACTTTCAGCAGTACCCACTGCTTCACTTCCCCTGAGCAGCAAATAAATACCTTCTGCTAAAGGATAGAACTTTTCTCTTAGCAGCATTCATTTTGGCCTTTTCTCAGCATCACACCCTCTCCCTCTGTCCACTCTTACCCAACCCTGGACCCTCGGGGTGTGCTGGGATTGGTACCTTGCCAGGGACAGGTGAGACAGGTGAGACTGGTACCGTGCCTGGGCGCGGTGAGACGCTCCACGCAGCTCCCAGAGAACTCAGGCTCTGCCTGAGTGAGCAGGTGCACACACAGAGCCTCTGTGCAGAATTAAGCCACAATTAATTAGTTTCACCTTTGAAATTTTCAAAGACTTGACAAGTAAAATTTCTATAGGAAAGGGGTTTGTACCTAGAGTTTCTTATCTCTGTTCCTTCTAATGGACAAGCTGCTGTATCTGCTCGAAAAAGGGAAGGAAACTTGACTTTTGGCACTCAAACTGAAGTCTTCATTAATCTTTTGTTTCCTCAGGTAACCAGGCACGTGGGGGGAAGCAGTAAATACCTGTACACATTCACTGCACTGTGCAGGATTCATGTGCTCTGGCTATGGTTAGGACCAGCCTGGAGCCTTGGTGAGACCAAGATCCTCACTACCATACACATCAACTATGCTGAAATTAATAACTCCTACATCTCATTTTCCTAATAATCTGAACATGATGTATGTGCCTTTGGCTGGAGAAAAAACCATAATGCTGACTGACTGCTGCCCTAGCCCATGCCAGGGGGCTTTGATGACACTCCTGCCATCTGTTACACTCTTTTGTTGTTTCATAGGAGATCAACGTAGTTCAAACTCAGGGGATGTGCAGGAACTCAGTTCACTGGCAGCAAGAAGCCAGTAGGTCTGTACACACAGCACTTTGGACAGTTCTAGGGTGCCCATGTTATTGCCAGGTGGGTTTGTGTGCCTTCATCCCACCCCAGGCTGTCTCGTGGTGGAAGGTAAAACATCTTTCTCATTCACCAGTGCAGAGATGGGCAGGCAAAGGTTTGCAGTTGGAAAGTTTTAGGATACTCACACAAAGGAATTTGGTGTCACAGGTAGCACAGAGTAAAATAACATGTAGAGGTATGAACAGATTCCTTTCCCCAAGAAAATAAAATCATAGAATCACAGAATGGATTGGGTTGGAAGAGACCTCTGAGATCATGAAGTCCAACCCTTAATCCAACCCCACTTGATCACCAGATCATGGCACTCAGTGCCACGTCCAGTCTCACCTTAAAAACCTCCAGGGTTGGAGAATCCACCACCTCTCTGGGCAGCCCATTCCAAAGGACCTGAGGAGCCAGGCACACGCTCAGGGAACTCAGTGCACAGAAATGATGGCTGCTGGTGGAGTTCTGTTGATTAGGTGTGCACACAGACCAGGTCAAGGGGATTGCCTGGGGCTCTAAGGTGCAGTATCAAATCCAGCCATGGCCAGTGACAGAAGATGCTCTACAGCTTTCAAGGTCTAGGCAGGGTTTTGAAGTCATTGCACACAAACATGAACGGCAGGTTGGAAGAGCAAAACAGTAAGATTAGTCCACCCAAACCCCACTCTAAACTGGTAATTAAGAAACACCCCTTGGTAAGCAATGAGAACCTGTCACTTATCAGGGGAAACAAACATTCTGTTCTTCCATAGTACATGCAAGTACACAGTTCTGGCTGCACATGGACAGCCAACACAGCCATTCTTAAGGTGCTCACTATATACCAGTCTATCATGCTGAAAACTATTATTAGAAGCTTTTACCTGTATTTATCTGCAGAACCTCATGTGCCTTTGAAGAGCTCTCTTTTACAGTGGTTTATTTTTGATTACATTAGGCTTCATTTATTACTGATAAATCAAGTTTATTGCAACACAGAAATGTGCAATGATTAAAGTCTTTTCTAAAGTAGCTTAGGAGCATTCTTAAAGGGAATAATACCACGGCTTCAAGCTCTATGATTTGTAACAACCTCATTAACAGTAACTCCCATAAGTGCCAAAGCAGACAAGCCATTGTGCTTAGGGAGGGCTCACTGCTTTAATAGTTCTACACTGCACTCTGAGCTTTGCCCTGCAAAACAAGGGCCAAACATCTGCTGTACCTGTAGTTCGAGCAGCCTGTGTGGTTCTGCCATGGAAATTCAGTCTTCATCCCTGTATTGACATGACATGCAATCAATCCAGTCCATGACTGCACTGCTGTGACAACAGCAAGTCTTCTTCAGTGACCATGATGGAGATGGATACAAGTCTGACATGCAATGGCCTCCTGCAGTGAGAATGCTGCATCTTGATCAAATGCTAATCTGATATCAAATAAAAATACTTCATTAAAAAATTGTAATACTGTAAAATGCTCCCACTGCAGCCCAAACTACCACCACTCCCCAGCTGTTTGCATTATCCTTTTAGAAAGTGGTACACAAGTTTTCCTGGTTAACTCAAGATCTGAAGAGAAGGCTCTATGCTTTCTTCACTAACATCACAGTTATTTTAGCTCAGCAAAAAAGGGATTTTTTTCCACATACATGCATCAAACATGATGCATGTAAAAAAAATGATACTTGATGCAAAAGCAAGAAAAAGCAGCTCCTGCTGCCCACCTTGTGCCAGGCTGAGGGAACTGAAGTGTTCAACTGCAGATCTTCACAGGGCTGTTATGAGTGTTCAATGAACTAAGGCAACACAAGCCTTGCAGGAAGTACTGAACCGCTTGACAGAAGTAATACAATGATTATTAATTGTTCCAGTACTATACAGAAGTCCTTTACCTTGTTGTGCAATGTCTGTGTTGTGACTGGGCACCTGCCCAGAATGAAATAACACCTGTAAGATAATCAGGAGCATCAAACACTGTAGGACCCAACTCCATCTCTTGCAGAAGTGAGTAAAACCAAGGCCAAAACTGCAGAAAGGACTCTCAGGTGAATGCTGTCCTGAGGACCAATGGGTTATTAATGTGACATTTAACCAACCATTCCAGACCCCCCACCCTCCCAGCATTTACTCATATCCCACTGACGCTCCAAGAGAGCAAGAAATGGATTTAGATGATACACTAAATCAGACTCAGACCTGCACAACTGAACATCAAACCCCTTCAGTGGACACCAACCAAGTACACCAAACAAAGCAGGACTGCCACAGAAAAAAAACCAACAGCACATGGATATAATAATATAATAATACCATAATACACAAGGGAAAAGGAAGAAGACAGTTTCACATTAGCCACTTCCTAGTTTGGGGGTATTTGCCTTCACAGTCTTGGTGTTTCATAATTTAAAAGAGGTGTTTTAATATTACCTGGTAAAATGACTGCATAATACCATTTTTTTTTCCTTTTCTTTTCTCCTTTTCCTTCCTCCATGCACAGTAAGATTAAGCTGCTTTTGTATTTGTTGGTTTCTTGTTTTTAACAAGAGGTAGAACTTCCCAGCCAGGTAACAAATGCTGGAAAATGAACACGGGCTGCACACAAGAAATCACTAAGAGGTCACACTTCATGAAAAAGCTGTAAAAACAGTGTTAAGGAAAAAGAGTGATTTTAACTGTACTGACCTGTTTGTGGTAACAGACACTGCATGTTATATAATTTACAACAATGAATGGATTTCCCTGCTTTCCAATGAGACCTTGGTATCCTAGTTGTACTCTTGATGTAAAGCATGCCAAAGTTGCCCTCCACTTGAAGACATATGCATGCTGCAAGCATCTGTACACACCAACCAACAAAGGGTTTCATTCAAGTCTTTTATTATAGCTTGAATTTTTTCACTGCATTTAAAAATCTAAAAAAAATAAATATTTGTTTCACAGCTGCAAGTCACATATGCATTAACACCACAAAATCTGGAATTTAACCAGAGAAGGAAAAGTCAAATCCGAAAGTGTCCGGCTAAGCACAATCGTCTCAGGGCAATTATACTAAAAATAAAATCTTAAGAAAAGGGGAGAGGGGTGTTAAAGGTTATTTCAAATGCATTTATCTGGAAAAAAGTGAAAATTCTATTAGAAACCATAAACTACGCTTTCAGCATTTAAAAATAAACGTTTAACCTCTTGACAGCAACAATTGGCTGCTGCATCTTTTTCTTTTAAGCTGTATCCTTGACACATGACTGCAGAGGTTGCAAATGATAAATTAACCTCTTTTATAATTGTGTCCACTTGATTACAGGATCAGTCCTTAGAAATAAAACAGTGTATGAAGTCAGCTTGTCCATCCACATGTTAAAGATGCCATTGTATGCGGGTTTGTGTCGGCACTAAGTGACTGTTCATGGATTGTACATTGTGAAGATGAATGTCTCTTAAACAATCACTTCCATTATTAAGGTTCTTAAAACAAACCAGAAAAATATATATCTTCAGAAATCAGAGTAGTCACTTTTTTGTTAAAAGCCATAAAAGAAGCTCATATTCAATTACAAGCAATAGAAACCATACTGCTATTGGAACATAACTATTTTATCACAAAAATTTATTATTTACAAAATGAAGAGTTACCAAGTGAATTTATCAGGGAAAATAGTTAAATGTTCTTACTAAGTGATCTGAAAAACCGAAGCAAGTCTCCCATGCACTCACACCCCAAATTGCTTGCATAAGGTGAAATGTTAATCCATGTTAGTGAAACTTGACTCCCGTAATACTCTCATTTTTATTGTAAGATGGCAAAATCCACATGGCTTTGTACAGGAAGGTATGTATTAAGACAGTTCCTCGGTTTTGGAAATGTTTTTTGGCTCCCAAGAACATCCATACCACTCAACAGTTTTGCAAATAACCAGTTATATTATCGACTGCATCGTGTAATCCACTGAATTTACCAGCACAAGAAAGACACGACAACGTAATGATCCCACATTACACAGAGCTCTCACTGCTGAACTTACACCAAACTGAAACCTTCGTAGTGATCTATGGCCTGGATCAACTTAGCTTTGAGGGTCTCTTTATCTGTGTATTTTGGAAGATCAAGAAGATTAAAGCAGGTGTGAGCCACGGGGAGATAATCCTCTCCTCCTCCCGTGGGCTGGATGACCAGTTTGAGACACTTCATGCCCAGGATGGGAATGCGGTCACTGCCCGTCAGGAACACTGCCAAGGGAAACAGAGCCTTGTAACTGGGGTAGGACTCTCATTCAAAACATCACATATGCAGCTCTAATCACTGCTGGCCTTTTAGTAATTCCAGCAATGGCTTTTCACTCTGAGGTTCTGCTAAGTTTGAAAAACACAATAATGACTTGACAAACTCAACAACTGATACATAAATGAAAGCATTTCATGTTGGCATATGAAACCAAACAGTCCTTAAAAAAACAGAGGGAGAGGAAGGAAACACTTAAAAAGGTTTTCATGCACCAGAACTTTTGATACAAAATCCATTGGCTACACCTTTGCTGAGCATTGACAACTATCTTGTAAACACACAGCATTAGTTTGTTCAATAAGCAATTTATCTGAATTGGAAACTGATCTATGATCTATTCTCAGCAAAACCTCATTCACAGGAAGCTTTGATGACTTTGTTATCTGTCCATTTCCACTCACATCAACACCTTGACTTATTTCCAATGAGTTAAACTCCCAAATTCCATCTATGTGCAATGAAAAATGTAGAGGAAGTGAACTTTATGGCAAAATACAGGAATCAAAAATCCTTGTCATCAGCTAAATGACAGCAGTGGTTTAGGTCACTGGGGTTTGGGAGGATTGAGTTTTCTTTTGTTTTTAAATGCTGCTCTGGGCTATTGTCATCAGTAACTACTCCCCACCCAGAATTACTCGGGACAGCCCCAGGAAAATCAGAGGCAAGCTCATAATCGATCTCTTTTACTCTGATTTTTTCCTTCCAAATAAAGTTAATCACATCCTTGCAGACAAATCCTTGTGTCTGCCCTCTCAGCGCAAGAACCTGAAACTCCTCCAGCGATCCTGTTCAGTGAGAAACCTCTGGGGAGTAATTTCAAATACTTACACAAAAACTGCTTCTTCTTCTCCAAAGGCAACTCATGAAAAACCTCCCAGAAAATTTTAATGGTAGGATGGTCTGCCCAGTATTCTCCTTTGTATTCTGTATTCTGGAAGGAGCAGGGAATGGGGTTAGTTTGCTCACAGAACAGCAGGATCACCTGGCAGTGAAGTTTGTGCAGTTAGTGCAAAGGAATACAGCAAGTGACACATTCCCACCTTCCTTAGCCAGTTTTCCTCAGCTGTTCCCTCTGAATTCAGCTTTAGGTGCAGATGCCTGTACTACAAAGCATTTTCAAGCCCAAGGAATATTTACTTTCAGTAACTGTGCACATTCTGTTTGCCTTCCCCCTTCTAGCACAGCACATTGTAAACAGCTGCCTGTGGGGTCTGTGGATTGTTCTTCTGGTTGCCTTCAGAAATTACACGGAAAAGCTTACAGCCTTTTTTTAAAGCAAAAAGGAAGTAAATAATATTTTAGGTTCTTCATTCACTGATGGTTTATGATGTCAATCAATCCAATAAAGATCAGAAGCCATATTAATTAAAAAAGAGCTCAAAAGGACACTTAGCTGCTTTTACACCTTGAAATTGAAACTATATATAACCAATAGCTGACTATGGTTCTTACCTTCTCCAGTTCTTTCCAGTCATAATTTGTGTTCCCAATCACCATTGCCTGCAGCTCACTGGGCTGGAAGAGCTGAAGAACTTTACCCCCACACACTTTGTGGAAGCCTTCATGGAATGCACTGTATAAGGAAGCCACAGATCTGTTGAAGATGTAATCCACATATGCATCTACAAAATCTTGCCTGTACAAAGAAGAATTATGAAAATCAAAAAGAAGCACATGTCATTGTTACCATTCTCTGCTTTATTTACAACCACAGTGAAGATAAAATGGTACATAAGTGTATTTCCCCACCATGTTCCCCCAGGCAGAGTCCCTAATGTGCAACAGAAGAGCAGGAACATGCAATGCTATTTATTTCAGGCACTATGAATACTTCCCTTATTTGTGTGCATTATTTGTGTGCATTATTTGTGTGCATTATTTGTGTGCATTGCAGTGAACTTGACCCAAAGGCAACAAACCTGGAAGGCCTCAATTCCATGCAGAGTCCTGAAACCAACTGGTTAAATTCTGTTGATTTCATTAAATTAAAAAGGTTGCCATATTTGCACTAAAACTGCTGATCAACTTCAAATGGACATTTGAGCCTTACACAGCACAAAGAGCTGGGCTACAGGAAAGCAGATGGCCTGTTATCTGTGCTTTGGTACAAGGAGTTCTCCCATCTTGCTGGAAACAACCTCTGCAGCCTTTAGGGGAGCACTAAAATTCCTTGATGTGATAATTTAAGATAATGGGGCTTTTTTTAATCAATCCCAGTGAACACTGTTAGTTTCTACACTAGCACAGCGTATGCTGTATGTTAATAATTATTAAACTTAATTAAAGCATCACAGAATATTTATATCTTGAGAAAGAGGAATTGTTCACTGTTGCAGGCAGTGTGTGATGACAGTGCAGCAGGCACTCCATGGGCACCTTGAAACTCTTCTCATAATTCAACCCTAATTTTGCTGCCCCTTTGTGACAGAACATCCAACCCCCAGCAGAGAACTGCACATGAGAGGAAAATGGTGAGAGGAAAATGGTAAGAGGAATGAACAGAGAGGAAAATGGTAGGAGGAATGGACAGAGAGGAAAATTCTGCAAACAGGGACCAAAGCACCAGCAGATATATTCTGCTTATCCTCCAGGAGCAGGAAGGAAACAAAGGATGGGAGAAGTTGCTTTTATAGATTAAAGTTACAGAATCCTTGATGAAGGAAAAACCCATCTGTCACACACACATTCTTCTGACAGTAACACTACATTCATTTATCTAATGGTATCTGCTCTACAAAGGGGTGGACTTGACTGAAATAATATTCCTGTATGAATAGTTGCCACATCGTGGCACTTATGTCAAAGTTCTCATCATTACTCAGTGTATTTCAATATGTAACTTCCTGCAGAACCACAAGCATTTTTAATCTTATGAACTGGTTTTGGTTGGAGTTGGAGGGGCCCTCTGCAGATCTAGTCCAGCCCGAGTCAATGGGCAGGGACACCTCCCACTAATCCCAGGCTGCTCCAAGCCCCATCCAACTTTGCCATGGACACTTCCAGGGCTGGGGCAGCCACAGCTCCTCTGCCCAACCTGTGCCAGTGCCAGCACAACAACTGCTTCAACAATATACATGAGAACAGCTTGGGAAAATGGCCAAAGTGCTTTTGCCTCCACGAGGAGTGTCAGAGCTTGGCAAAGGGTATTTATTTACAGCAGAACTAAAACTGAACCCCCATAACCCACAGCACTCACCTATTTTGTTTGACTACAGGAATGTCAGCACCTTTAGGAACAAGCTCCTTAATTTCTGTTGTACCAAAATTTTCCACAGTGATCTATCAGAAACAAAAATAGCATAAATCTTATTTACTGCACCAAGTACTTCTTCCCACCACTCAGCCACCAGCAACATGAATGGCAGACACAGAAGCCAAAACTCATGGGAATCAGCAGCTGATGCTTTTGCTCCAACACCCCATCAGAGGCATTTAGAACAGATGGTATGAGCTTGGTAAGACATGCTTCAAACACTACAAAACTTACAGTAAAATTAAGACAAAATGCTTCTTCTATGTCATCCTCTGGATAGTCCAATAACTGTTGCATTCCCCTGCAAAAGAAGTTACAAAATACTCATATGAGGGCAAAGAAAGATGAACTTACTTTCCTGAAGTGTTCTTTGTGCTTTGATAATTCAAGTTTTGAAAATACCTTTCTAATGTTATTTAATTTATTAGCTCATGCACTTGCACTTTGTGCAGTGCTGGGAAATCTCAAGCACTTGTTTTACTATTACTTGTAGTGTTAATATTCCTGTCTTGGACCTCAGCCAAGGGATTCCCAAACCAGAGGCAATAAACATTAATAACCACTGACTGGCTCTTCCATTAACATCTTGGATTTCTCCTTGAATCTGTGAAGACTTTGGCATTCACAACACTGTGGCAATTCATCCTTTCCCACTCACCTGAACCTCCTACCATTAGTCCTATTCAAATCTCTAGTCAAAGGCAAATATTTAACATGTATTTGCTCCTGAAATATTTTTGATGGGCACTTTAATAAGTGTGAACTATGTTCACACTTAGGCTTATAAAATTAATGGCTACAACTTAAGGGGTTTGAATTCAAATATTATTTCCCCTAAATTTCTTGTAGAACAGTAGAAGGCACAAACACCAAGCACTCAGAAGGTATTTAACACCACCATGTATTCTTTCCTAAATGACATGATGGCTGCAAGTTACTCTGAGCTGTTTATCCAATTAGTGTGAGAATTTAAAAAAGAGTTGTTATATTCTTAAAGGAAAATGTTGACTTGAAAATTAATTTGTAGCAGCACCCATTTATCTTTTTTGCTTACCTGCCAACATCTGGCATCAATTCTTTTAAGTCATCCAGGGATGGTTTCTTATTCAATAGCTTTTTGTACAAAGCCAGAGGAAAATGAAGGTCTACAATAGTAAAATTATATATTGCTAGCCCACAGACAACACCAATCAAATGAAACAAGTCACTGTCTTCAAAGGTCTAAGAACAGAAAACAGACAAGATGGTTTAAAATAAAGGAGTTATTTTAATCTTGCAGAGTCCAGGAAAAAGTGCACAGAGCAGTATAATCTGAGTTTCATTTCTATTTTCTTTATATAGGCAGGTAAGTACCAATGGCAACAGGATAGAGTTTTACCAGCTGAGACTGAAATCCAAGGAAGCAGAATTCTTTCTACTCAGGAAAAAGGAAAAAAGCCAAGCTCCAACACACTCTGTGTTCCAGGTGCCACACACTGCTCAAACACTGCAGGAAGACCCTGGTTTGTCAGGGACTTCCTATGGCACTGCTCAGGGCTCAAAGGCAGAGCAGTTTATTTAAAAAGCATTACTGGGAGGCAGAGGGAGAAGCTCACTGTTGACCCCTTGGATTTAATAGCTCAGGCTTGAGAGAAAACTGGAGAAACATTCTGGCACTGGTGATGCAGCCACCCCAGGCAGTGCTTGTCTCTCAAGGAAAACTAAAAAGTCCCCGATCAGACCTTTCCAGAAAGTACAACTGCATGGCCACCTGTCCCCCACCCTTGGGCTGAGCACAGAAACTTGTGTTCAACAGGACACCTCAGATTCTCCCCTGCCATGATTTACTGACTCTGCCCTTGGAATCAGTTTGCTCAGGCTGGTACAGCTTCCTAATGTGTCTGGGCTGGGGACAACTGGTAAGGACCAAGCAAGGAATGGGGAAAACAAAAGGGGAAAGTTTCTATCTCACAATGACAAAAATAAACATTTTATGAGATTACTTGCTTCAGCTTCTCCTCTTGAAAGGAAACTACCACAAGCTACTATGTTCATGTCTTATTAATACAAATACTGCAAGTTAAAATAAAATTACTGAACATAGATCACACCCTACCTTATCAGAGAACCAGATCAGCCTGGACTCCTCATAGTACCTGAACATTCCATACTTGGGATCGAGCAACTCCCTCATGATGAGCAAAAAGAACTCTTTGCGAACTCCTCCAGCATCAACAGCCTCTTCCCCTACAAAGATGACCTGCAACACACACCCCAGTGAGCACTGAACTGCAGAACAGGGGCTGCCCACAACATCCTCCATTCTTTGCAGGGAAAGGAGCTTTGAGCAAGATGTGTCTGCAGTACCTTGAGTGGCTTCTTGTAGTCGACATTCTTGGTCTTCCTGAGCACCTCCACGGCATCTCCCACAATATTGTCCCTCCTCACCATGAGGATGAGGCAGGGATTGACAGACTCAAACACGGGCAGGAAGAGAGAAGACAAGTTCTGCCTGTGAGCCTGATCCACAGCCATCTGCAGGGAAACAGGGGCAGGTGTCAGCAGGTCACCAAAGACTCCTGTCCACAGTAACTGCCCCTCAGTCCTGCCTTTTACAAGTGCAGAAGACATGGATGGGAACAGGCATGACCCATTTTTCTTTGTGTTTATCTCAGGAAATATTTAGTTTCAGGATATATTTTTCCTTTACCCACTGGTCTCATCAATGCTAATGTTCAGGGAAGTCTTGGAACAAAGTATTTGATATTCCAGGCAAAATACTTCAGATAACGAAAGGAAGCAAAAAAATCCTACATTTTATCTAATGAAAACCAAGTTGTTTAATATAAATCTGACCTGAAAACACCCCTAAAAACTGACAGAATGAAAAGCAATTTGTTTAGTTTGTATTACCTAATTCACAGAATGAAAAGCAACTTGTTTACTTTGCATTATCTAATTCACAGAATGAAAAGCAATTTATTTAGTTTGCACTGTAATTTTTGTTTTAAAATGGTTTGCAAAACAAAATGCTGTTGCAAACGTCCTGAATATGGCAGAGAACTGTTGAAAGTGTGTTTTAATACTATTTAACATTGTTAATAGGAATAGTCAATGTGACCACTTCCCTGAATCCAGCAAACGTTCCTATTGACTGAGCAGATACATTTTTAAAGCCACATGAAACTGCCTTTATTAGGAATTACAAAAGCAAGCCTGGATTTCCCTACCTGAGCCTGTCTACCTGTCTCCTGTTTATTTTGAGGCTGGGATCAATGCCCCAGGGATCACTCAAAGTCTGCTCATATGGGATGGGGGGTTGTTTTTTGGTTGGGGGTGGTGCTT
>JAOXXN010000082.1:864077-877449 GCA_026770055.1 Myrmophylax atrothorax
CCCCTGTGTGGGCCATTGACTTAAGAGTTGGACTCGATGATCCTTGGGGGTCCCTTCCAACTCAGAATAGTCTGTGAGTCTGTGATTAGGAGTGAGTGGGAGGGAGCTGGACCCGCCAGGAACTGCAGGAACAGTGCTCTGGGCAAAGCACTCCCTGCAGAGGTCTCAGCGTGGCATGTCTGCTGCCTGGCAAGTGCTCCAAAGAGTGGGTTCCTGACCCGCAGGGACCCACAGGATGCTCCAGTGCATCTCTGGGACACAAAAACAGTGGAATGAGTGAGTGGGACGGAGCTGGACCCACCAGGAATTGCAGGAACAGTGTTCTGGGCAAAGCACTCCCTGCAAAGAGGTCTCTTGGCGTGGTGTGTGTCTCCTGCCTGGCAGGTGCTCCAAAGAGCAGGTTCCTGACCCACAGGGACCCACAGGATGCTCCAGTGCATCTCTGGGACACAAAAACAGTGGGATCAGTGAGTGGGAGGGAGCTGGACCCCCCAGGAATTGCAGGAACAGTGTTCTGGGCAAAGCACTCCCTGCAAAGAGGTCTTGGCGTGGCGTGTCTGCTGCTTGGCAGGTGCTCCAAAGAGCAGGTTATGGACCTGCAGGGACCTACAGGATGCTCCAGTCCATTTCTGGGACACGAAAACAGTGGGGTCAGTGAGTGGGAGGGAGCTGGACCCGCCAGGAACTGCAGGAACAAAGTGTTCCCGTGCCACAGGTAGCTCTCGCTGCGATCCGAGGGCATCCCCTGTCCCAGGAGCAGGTCTGCTCTGTCCCTCCCACAGAAATAAACACTTTATTCCAGGTACCAGCTTGTCTGAGCATACCCAAGGTGGACATGGCAAAACTTTCTCTTCATTGAAGGGAAGTTTACAGTTTTTTCCACTAGTATTTTGCTCAGTACTGGGAGGAAAATCCATTGCAATTTATGGAATTGGACAGCGTTGGGAATCCAAATGAGGCTTCCTTATTTAGCAGCCTTTTTGCAGTAGTTCTGGGCCCACCTGTATGTAGGTCAGGAAGTGAAAAAGGGCCAAGACCAGGCATCCTCCACAGCAAGTGGTTTTGCAAACTGGGGGTGAGGAAGGTCCTGTGCTCGGTGTCCTTTTGCCCTGTGATGGACAGCATTTAACACAATAGCAGCAAGTGTGATGTCTTGGTCCAGCCATTATACGTTCCTTTGTGTATGTAAATCGGTGAGATTTTACAGCACTTCTTGGAATTTGTGGTTGTAGATTTATCAGTAAAGCCCCAAACCAGAAATACTAAATTCATCCCTAGAGAAAACACAATGTCTGCACAGCTGACACAGGGTAATGATGCAGCACTTTCCAGGGCAGCAAATACCTGGCTCTGCTATTTAAAGGAGAGATGTGAGTGATTCCCCTTTTGCCATTCTACATTTAAAAACACAAGGTTAGCAGGGCCTGTGACACAGCAAAGGGAGGAAAACACATCTTTTGTTACCTTCTGAGCTTCCTCCTCCCTTTATTTGTGAGCCCACCGGAACAGTAACTGAGAAACTGCGCTGTGGATTTGAAATATTGCTGTTCATTGTGCAATGTGTCCTCTGACCAGCATGTGGGGATATGCCCATGTACTTGAAGAGAACATTGTATGCCCAGTACAATCTTTACACAGAAAAGTCACTTGGTACAACTGGCTCAATGCAGTTGATATAAACCATGAAACATAAACCATGAAACAACATGAAACCATAAAAGCAGTTGACATAAACCATGAAACAACATGCAATGTTGCACAAATCTCAACTTTCTTCTGTAATACACGCAGCTGTTTTATTTAAAAGAATTATTTTAATCACCAAATCACAATACTGTAAATTAAATAATTCAAACACGTCTTTAAATGAAGTATAAACTGTGGGGTTTTTCCACTTACCACAAGTATAAGCCATATTTTTATTCCACTTACCACAAGTATAAGCCATATTTTTATTCCACTTACCACAAGTATAAGCTGTATTTTTATTCCACTTACCACCTATCTTAGCAATTTTCTTTTCTGTGCCAGAGAAGCCATATCCTACCTGCCTTCCTGCCTTGAGAGAGCCCCTTCCTGGGGCTGCAGCCACACAGGCCATGGGGGGAGGAGGGGAGGTGCTGTGATGCCCTGGTACTGCTTGGGCTCCCTCCTGCCACTGGGCACAACCCACCCTGCATCCCCTGGCACTAAACCTGCCAGAATGGGGTTCTGTGCCTGCAGGGGTCACAGGAACTGTGGCTTGGTTGCACCTCAAAATTCCTGATGTCTGTTCTAATATTTGCAAAAGAACTCAGAGATGCAAAATGCAGTGTAAGTCTGGTTAACACCAGGGATGGGATTTATTTCCTTCTAAGTGCCTTAGCACTGAGGGTTTCCTATTACCATTGCACAGTCTTCTCATTGATGGTCACAACAAGCAGGAAACTATTTTCAGTTGCCCTGCCACAATTAAAATAGCAATGCTTGGCTACTGCCTGGTGGGAGCTGTCAGCACAATTGGGGTTTTTAAATTGTACCCCAGTTAATCCCCCACTGAGATAATACAAAAATGGGGAAAAATCATACATAGGGTTAAATAATATATACTTTATGCTTAATTACAGTAAAATATCTTTCAGATAATGTCTATGTTTTTGTAAGTTATGGCACAAAACTCTCTGTATAGCAAATAACAGGGATGCACTCTGCTCTCTGCCTCCATTTTCTCCTGGCAATATTCAGAATATACTTCATAAGCTTAATTCCACATTTCAACCCCCTTTGCTTTATACTTTGATGTGTCACAGACTACAGAAAATAGAAATGGGTGTCCAGAACAGCTGATAACATGAAATTAAAGATGTCAGCATTTTCCTGTGAGAAATTACCAACCTTTGTGTGAAGCCTTTGTGTAGAATATTCTTGATTAAAACAAAGAAAAGGCTTTGGAATGCAAATAGCCTTACAAAGAAGGGACAGTCAGACCCTTTCATGCTGTCCAGTTTTACATTTCATCCTTATATTCTTCACAGTATCAATATTTGGATGTTGTAACTGAAGGTGCCTATGCAGACAGACAGATGTAACTCACACACACACAGAGTACATGTTTTACAGTCTCTGCCACTTTATGGCTGAGTGTGTTCTAGTTCTCTGCCCACCCTGCTCACAAACAATTCTGGTTAGCTCAAATGCAAATGTGCTTACCAAAGACCAATTATTTATTAACTGATGGCAATATGGTGAAACAACCTGGACAGTTTTTGACCTGTTTGTGAAGGTAAGTCACTATATAAATATTAAATTGACAACACTGCAAGTTCTGTGGCCAACTCAAGGCCTCTAATAAAAGGAGGCAGTTAAGGGTAAGAGGAGTCATACCTTCAAATTAAGATAAGCAAAACCAAAAACCTGCAACACTCCAGTCCCCTCATCCTCTCAGGCCACAAAATACAGCTGAAATAGCCAAAGAAATGCTATTCACGGGCTGACAAACACAAAGAAAACGAAAACACAAGGAAGAATCCTGGACACAAAGTCTATAATGAAGGAAATGAGCTGACCTTTGTGCTGGGTATGAAGCTCCAATGTCCCCAAGCCCTCACAGATTGCAGCTGGCACTGGGTGACCACCCCATGCCCTGGCAGTGTGGCAGAGGCCACACAAGTGCCCAGGCACCCGCAGGTTGGGACTGAAGATGCCGAACATTTTGGAGCATCCTACACAGAGGGTTGGGAGTGCAGCCCCTTCCCACATGTGGCATATTTTCTTCCTGTTGAAGTGACATTTCACACTATTACATTAATTTTTCTGTTGTAAATAGATCAACAGGGCAGGTGGTAACTGAACACCAGGAAATTCCTGTGTAATCTTTTGGGTTTATGGCTTAAGAGCTGGAGATCAGTGCTGAGACACCAGTACCCATGTCCATTAAGCTGGGCTTTTGGTCAGGCCAAAACTGAGCTTTGATTTTTAAGATGCCATCCTACAGGAATACAGTATCAATAACTGAGGCAGTTCTGCCTTGCAGAGAGCCATTTGGGAACACACTGAACCTCAGCTTACAAAATAGCAGCTCCAAGTGGTGCCACATGCTGCTGATTCTGACATGACACTGTGTCTTTGCAGGGCAGCATGATGAAGCACCCTAAAATTAGCCTTCTTACTATTTCGTAAAGAGCAGGCAGCAAGGTAGCAGCCTGCCCCGAGGAGAACAAAGAGGCACAGGGGAGGAGCAGAACTGAGGCTCCCACACAGCCTGGTCCCAGCACTTCATGGTGAGCACTCGCGGCTTCTTTGCGAATTTCCATGTCTGATTGCTGAGTGTGAGTTCTTAACCCAAGCCCAGGCTGAGCTGATTGGGAAGGAAGGAAGGAAGGTGCTCGTGTAAACAGAGGTAGGGAGGAGGGACTTGTTCTTTCCGGGACTTGGGATTGAGCAGAAGGGAAAACTAACGGTGAACATTAGGTGGATGGTCTCTTTCCTTAGAGGTGTGGGAGGAGCTGGCATTTGATTAACAGAATTAGGTTTGTTGTTACTGGAATAGCACTGGGAGTGAAAGAAAGAAAATGTGCTGGTATGGAAGTCAGAAACATCACAATAAAGCCCCCTTCTGTTGAGTCAGATTGATTTTTATCGTGATACTCAGTTCTATCTCTACCCAATTTATTGGTTGATGAAGTCCTTATCTGTACAAGGAGTAAGATTTGAGAGCAAAAACTTCCAGGCAGTAGGAAGACACCATGTTTGGGTATGGGGACAGAAACAGTGACGGAAAAGATCCCAGACCTGAGTAACCCCTGCAGATGAGGAGAGAAAAAAGAAACTGTGAGGAAATATTTGAGTATCAGAGGGCACAACAGGTGTGCCATGAAGGGGATGTCCTGATTGCTGGAGGGAAGGGGACATGGCACAGCCTCCAGGAAGCAGAGGACCCTGCCACCAGCTGGGGGTGACAGCCTGTGGCCCTGAGCCTGAACAATTGTGAGTACAAGCTGTTTTCTGTATTCCTGGGGCAGGACTCTGGGAAGAGTAGCTGGGAAGAAAATGACACTGAGGCATAATCTGTGACTGGTACGTTCAGACTACGTACAGCTGTTTCTGCTATTAGTTATTGCTCAGAAGTGTGGCACTATTTTGCAACACAGATATTTTTGTTCCGTAAAGAGGATTGGACAGTACTGTGCAGGTTTTGTGATTCATTTCAGGATAAGACTCATGATTTCACATGTATTACTGAAAGCCAGAGGGGTATGACACCATAACATCTATTTTGGTGCAGTTAGCCACCAATAGATACTTGATAGAGCATGGACTGAAATGTGGTATCAAAGTGGTAGTGAGTCATTTGTATCAACTACAGCACAGGACATCTCTGTTCAAAAAGTGGATTAAATATTCACAGTGGTCAAAGGCTCTTGGACAGATGGAAAATTACATTTCCCTTGCAGAGGTTGTTACGAAATTATATGTGAGCAGTCAGATCTTGGAGTCCTTGGAGTACTGTAACTCTAATTTCCTATGATAAAAGTCTCAACCTTGGCATAAGAATAAAATATTTTTTTAAAAAATATTTCGTTTTGGAGACAGAAGGTAAGTGAGCTGTTTGAACTGAGCAATGAAATCCTCAGAACTGTGAAAAATGGAACCACTGCTGCTATCTACACACAATTCCTGTGCAGAGACACCTACTGATTCCTTGTGTTCCCAGAGATCTCCTAAGCCAGTATTTACTGATCTCCCATTTAGGAAAGAAAAACTGCCACCATCTGTAACCTTTTGCTTCTGTTTACTGACACTGGAGGGTGCAAAATGCTGACAATTCTGTTGCTGATTTTCTACTATGAGTGATTTAGATGGTCTATTCTTTGCTGAAGACTTTGGGTCAATGTTTTTGGGACAAGGTTTCTTTGTTTGCTTGGTCCACCAACATACAACAAACAGTTTCCAGTTCAAACTCCAGGCTTGAGAGGGGAAGCCAAAGCAACTCCCTGTCATTTGGAAGCAGCACCAGTGCCAAACTCCACTGCATGTGGCTGTGTGTTTAACTTGGATGGAGAAGGAGGTAGCAGTGATTCATTCATCACCTGTGTCTGCCTGGTGAAGGCTTTCCTGTCATTCATGTCAGCAAGTCACTGGGACACCACTAAATATGATCACTGAGCCCAGGCAGAAAGGATCATTGGAGGGAGCCTGGAGACTCCCCACTTTACACACAGATATTTGCTTTCATAACAAAAGAATACAGGGCTATTTTTCAGCATCTGGGCAAGGTTCTAGAACTGCAAAATTACTCCCAAACACACACAGACACAAATTTCAGAGTAGTCCTAGGCCTTGGGTCCCTGGAGATTTAAGGGAGACTTGCAGAGGCTGTCAGGAAAAGACACAGCATTTCCAGGGTATCCAGCTGGGACAGCAGCTTCGGTTCATCCCGTGACCCAGTGGAGACACCCAAAACCACACAGACCACCAGCAGGGAAGTCAGCTTGAAACACTCAGAAAACACTTACACAAGTGTTTCTTAGCCACTAGACTTATACAAAAGTATTTTTCCCAAATGCAATAAAATTTTAGCAAATACAAACAATTCAATACAAACACCAGTATATGTTACAGGCAAACTGGTTCTTTAACAGACAATATCAGTATTACAAATGAAATTCCTTTGAGTATAAATTTCTTGTTAATGTTTAATAAAATGAAGGAAAGGAATGCTTATTTGTCTTATGAAGAAGTGGTTGCTTTGTAATAAACAGTATTAGGATTAAAAATTAGTTTTCTGAGAGGCAAATGTCATGTGATTGTTACCATTTTTCCTGACCTCTTGCTCAAGTTTGAGCCTCTGAATAGCTCATCACCATTATAAACCTGTTTGTGTTGTCTTCTGTGTTCATAATAAGCATTAAAATAGTCTGTTCATAACTATAATAATCCCTACTGACTTCCCTGCAGAATCACAACAGGCAAGAACCCAGCAGTGTTCCATTTGCAGCCAGTACAAGGAGCTGTGATTTCCAGTGAGTTGTATCTGCAGTGACCCCTTAAGAATCCAGTGTTTGGGGTTACAGGGTCTGCACATTTTCAAGTCAGGTTTATGAGCACTGTTATGTTTTGGCTAAGTTTTAGTTTAGAATAGTTAAGAACAACACATACAATTTTTAAGGCTTCATTTTAAAACTTCCCACACTGTTAGTTTTACAGCTCATTTTGACTGGATACAGAACTCACTATTTGCCCAAGTAACAACAAAATAGGTACTGCTATTATATTGTTTTTCCTGATGTTTTCTAACAAAACCTCAACAAGTTAAAAGAAATGCCATTTGACAAGTAGAATTAAATGGGTTTTTTTAAATATAATTTAAATACACGTATTTTGAAGTGAGATTTAAAAGCTCAAAATGTAGCAAATAAACAAACACCAAGTATTTCAGGATTAGGAAGTGTAGAGTACATAAAGGGTTTCTTTCCTAAGGTTTTCAAAAGCAGAAAACAATCCTTTGTGGAGCACTGTTACTCCTTAATAATTCCAATAGTACAATTGAAAGGAGCCAATGGGAGTGCACAGAGAGACTGTTCTTAGAGGGCTCATTCTTGGGAATCAAATCATCCACTGGTTCTTGGATTTTTAACTTTATTATCTTGACTACAGCTGGGAAAACTTTGGAAGTTCTTCCCACTGAGTTCTTTCTCTTGGCCTTCCCTGGACAATAACCCAAAGCTGTTATTTTCCCAGCCTGCCTTTCCTCCAGCTCAAACCCTCAGACGTGGGAGTTGTTTCTCAGTGGAAGTCAATGACCAAAATAAGCAGATACTTGAAGAGAATGATGTCTAAAATTTAGTTCAAATACTGAATTTTCACAGCCCCACCCCACTAATCAAACATGCCAAAAAGGGTTTGCTGTGCTTCAAAAGGCCTTTACTGATCAGATTAAATGAAATACACTTACCACAATAGTTGCATTTTCCAAGTATCACAGCTTGAAGTTTTCCAATGTTCTTCCTTTTTCTAAAGCAAAAAAAGAAGTGAGACGTTTAAAAAAGGATTTTCAAAGGCACCCTAGGCAGAAAGAAAATTCCTTTTATAATTCATGGGATGGCACATGGCATTACTATATGTCACTGATACACCAGTTGATCTAAACTTGGCTTGTAATGTGTGTGGTTTATCAGATCACAATGTACTTTGAATTCTGTGATAGTTCTTTTGCCTCCTTCCACTGGGTAAATGAACGTTTAGATTGTTAGGAAATGAGATGGTTTTGGAGGCTGACAACTGAATAAGCAGAACCACTCGCTTAAATGGGACCTGGGAAAGTATTCCTCAATATTTTTGATTATGAGGGGATTTATTTGAAATAAACTAGAGGTCTTACTTGTGAAAAAGTCACCTTTGGCATAGCTGACAACCTGCATGGCCAGTCAGAATGGCCAGTACCTCCTGCTGTTGTTGCTCTGAGGTAATCTGGGTCATGATCCTTACAAAAATGAGCTTACATTACCTGTGTGTCCCTTGTTCTTCAGCTAAACACAGTGATTTCGATGGTGTTTAACAGGCTGGTACTAACGATTTACCTCAATTCTCACCTCTGTCCCTTCTGAAAGTTTGTGCTTTGACATAAAAGTCCCTTATTTTAAAATTAGTTCTATCAGTAAAGCTGTAACCTAAAAAAAAACCCTGGTGTTTCAAAGCTTCATCAGCATCATAGATAAAATTTGGCAGTACATCCTCATATACATTTTGGCAAATGACGTTATAATACGAGTCAGTTTAGTGTGACAATGAAGACGCAACATTTAAAGTGGGAAGGTGACTCAGTGGCCCGAGAGAAGGCGTTCCAGACGGATGAGGCAGCGTAAGGCAGAGAGTGCCAGAACCACCAGGAGGGGCTGGTAAACTGATCCCAAGTGTGCAGCGTAAGGTGACACACCGGAGTGCTGGGAAAACAGTAACTGTGTCCCAATCCAGTCACCTCATGGGAGCCGGAGTTTGGGGATGCTATCCTACCTATTACAAAACGTAACTCCTGCGGGAGGGGTTTGCCCTGTGTGTGCAGGGCAGGCAGCCGGCGCTCCCTGCCAGCTGTGCGCTTCCTGCCAGCTGTGCGCTTCCTGCCAGCTGTGCGCTTCCTGCCAGCTGTGCACGGAGTAGACACAGGCAGCGCTCCCCCAGCTGTGCGCTCCCTGCCAGCTGTGCACGGAGCAGACACAGGCAGCGCTCCCCCAGCTGTGCGCTCCCTGCCAGCTGTGCACGGTCCCTGCCAGCTGTGCACGGAATAGTCATCCCTGCCAGCTGTGCGCGGAGCAGTCACAGTCAGCCATCCCTGCCAGCTGTGCGCGGAGCAGTCACAGTTGGCGCTCCCTGCCAGCTGTGCGCGGAGCAGTCACAGGCAGCCATCCCTGCCAGCTGTGCGCTCCCTGCCAGCTGTGCGCGGAGCAGCCACCCCTGCCAGCTGTGCGCGGACCAGGCAGCGCGCTCCCTGCGAGGTGCAACCCAGCAGAGAGGGTTCCCCGAGCGCCACGGACCGTTCCTGCACCCTCTCTGTTGGCACAAAGGCTGCCCCCGTGTGTCAGATGGTGGGTTCCCTGCCGGGGTGGGTGTGATCTGCCTTCCCCTCCGGCTGCCCGTCTCTCAGATAGTCCTGTTGCACGCAATCTCTTCCCATGGGGTTTGCTTCTGTCATATTTTAACAGATTTATCAAACTCTACTCTCCTGCTACCTAAGCCATGCCTTTCTAGGCAGCTCTCATCTTCAGCCAGTGCTTCTGGGTACCTCACTGAACAATCATGTTGCTGTCCTGCAAACTGTTAACGCCGGGTCAGCCTGGCGGAGGTGATCTGGTGACCTCAGGCTCAGAGATGAGCTGACTGTCGTGCCAGTACTGATAAACACTGGCACTCTCATCTGAGCATGCCTGGAAGGTAAAAGGTCTCAAGAAATTATTTTTAAATGTACACTATCCATGGATGCCCTTTCCTTATGCCCTTCTACCCACAATTTAAGACATTCTAATTAGGGGTGTATCTCATGAAGTATAATTTTGACAACTAAGTTATTGAATGTTTTGTCGTATTAAACATCTGACTTGAGCAGTTACTTTTTTGCAGTTCTGACTGCCTAGAACAGGTTCAAAAGCCTCTGATGCTCAAACCCCCAGCCATTCATTCTGGTCTGGGGTTCTCTAAAATCCAAAGGGTCCTGATCTACACCTGCCATTGGGCTGAGCTGCCTAAGGCTCCTGCCACCTGCCTGGCCCTGTGTGGGTCCTTTGCTGTGGTTCATTTGTCTAAGGGCCTCTAATATAAGCCAAAGAAACACACTGGAAAGCCAATATGCCTGATTAAAACAAAGACACTGATGATACCTGTATTTTACACATATAGTACATGTGTTCTTAGCTCAGACAGAAATCAAGAACCTTTGAGTATATTTTCCTCATCACCATGCAGTTCACATTAATGGGGTTTCCACAAATAATAGCCACATTTATTTTGTTCTTCTATGTTAGGAGTATGTGCAAATGGACTCTCAGTGAAATCTCTCTGTTCTTTAAGGGCTTTGTAATTTCTTTGCAAGTAGCCTGGATGAAATTCTGCTCTCTGTTCCAGAGGTACAGTGCCATTTAAGTGATAAGAATAAGGAGTGAACTGTAAATCTCTGTTTGACGAATGTGTAATTGGCAGTAGAGACTGTGGTTACAAAATATGCCTCCCCCGACTAACCCTTAATCCACTTTTAAAAATACAATCCATAATGTGGTGTGTTGTGTTAATCTCAACCCCAGGTCAAAAGAATTCATGGCCCTGTCTCTGGACAACAGCAAGCAGTTAACAAAGGCAGACAGTGTAGACGTCAGATCAACACAGAAACAGCTACCAGGAGAAAAAATTAAACTCCTATACAAGGAAAAAGGGGGAAAATTCAAATAATCAAATGATAAAGTATATAATATGGCTTTAACTTTAGTAACATTCCTGTATTTCCTTTTCCTGTAAGTTTAGGGAAGCAGCCACTCCATTCTTTGTGCCAGTCCTCCTGGCAATGTGTTCAGTTGGTACAACCGTGCTGTGACTCTCCTGATTATGTGTTTGGGAGATGTGTGTTCTGAAGAAAGGGAAAGCCAAGGGAAACTGATGGATCTGTAGCTTCTTTGGTCTAGGCCTGATTTATCTGAGTAACAATTTAGACAAGCCACAAGAAAGAGGAGGGCAAAAGCCATAAAAGAACAGCAAAAAGAGAAACGCAGTGTTGGGCATAGTGCCCTCTCTGACCTGGAATCCAGGAACAGGAGTCCTTGGGTATGTCAGGGACAGCAGGACACTGCACACCTGTCCCAGCGCTGGGCTGAGGCAGGGCCAGCTGGGGCTGCCTCACCTGGAGACCTGAAACAACACAGCACAGTCAGCCTTGTCTGCTGCACCAAGTTCTGACTCAACACCAGAGACAGGAAGACTCAGAAGATGAGAAATAAAGTGAGGAAGTAAAAGAAGACAGAGAAGGAGAGGGGTCATAGCAGGAATGCAAATTCCACATGTCACAGAGTGTTCCAGAGTAACTGAATACAGTAGAACTGGCATTATGAGATCCCCTTTTACAGTCTGTTTTGGACTAGCCATGCCTTGCAGCCAGGGCAGCGAAATCCTACAGTGTCCAAGTGGATCCTGTGGTCTCTGATGATGCTGGAGCACTAACCCTGACTGGAAATCTCACACCTTTCAATTAAACTGGTTTACTGCCATCAGAGTCAAACCAAGTTTCCTCCAGCTTCACTTGCCCAAGGAAGGTTGTGAATGGACCAGCACATACCCTTCATATTTTGCCCAGTAATCAAACCCAGCTCCTGGGGTATTAATTTTAATCCACTGATTTCAGATCTTGTGTTTCTGTGGATTACCAGACATAGCCTCCAAGTCACTGAATCTTATAGATAGGAGTCCTCATTCATTTTATCTCTATTCTTTAACCATTTTTAAAAACAATGTGATATAGGAGGTTGAATAAAAGTTTTGTATTTACCATGGATAATACTGCACAAGAAAAATTATCACAATTTAAAACAAGGGCACAGTGTCCTCCATGCTTTTTAGGCAGGGAGTCTGTCTTAAAGAATATGACACCTTTACAATTGAATAAAAGTTGTTGCAATGGAGTAACAGGTTTTTCACAAAAAAGAGATTTTACAAACCCACTTTTACTATTGCCACCCACAACATCAATTATTTTGTGTTCTGGGGTTTATCTCTGTGATTTATAGAAATGTTTACAACATTTTTCAGCTGCACCTTTTCTACTGCAGCAAATCAAACTACTGGTATATTTTAACCTATTGATTCATTTTGAGAAGCAAATAGATGGAACAGAGGGGTACAAAAGATTGTGTGTGGTACAGTCATTGTGTGGATGACTGTAAGGCTGCTTCTATTACTGAGGTCATAACTAACTTATTGGAAAAGTCTGACTCCTCTCCTGTTGATGCTCGTGACAGAACAAACTGATTTCACTGGAAACAGCATCAGGCCCCATAAATCACTATTTTACCTAAATAATTAATGACACTGAAAAATTCTCTAGTAACAGTTGGGAAATCCTCACGTGAGTGCTGCCCTGTTAAATGATAAAGCCTGTTTTGGGCTGGCTGAAAGAAAAATAGGCACTTAAGCAATGTTTTAACATTATCATTTGTACTTTCCATAGAAAAAAGCTACAATTTCTTTCATACTTCTGATATGTCTCTACTTCTACATCAGAATCTGAATGAGAATTACACAATGCCTGCCTGGCTCAGGATGAGAGATGCACTGCATAATGATATGAACAGAAAATATCCAACTCGTACTATCTTACATTACTGAAATAGTTTTACCAGAAACACCCAGAAATTTGCTATTAACACTTTTCTTACCACAAGAATAATGACTTAACCTATGTCATTAAAGCCTGTAATCTAAAAGAGAGAGAGGGCTTGCCACTGCTGTTCAAGTCACTGGGCCTTTCATTGCAATTCAAGCAGAAACCAGTCACTGATGCTTCAAGGAAAGATGTCACTGCTGCTGCCCCAGGCTGCACAGGCAGGGAGCAGCTCACTACCCTTGGAACAACTGAGTCTCACAAAAGACCAAGTGGGTACCTGATGATGCTCATATTCCACCATCAGAATGGTCACAGTCTGCTAAGCCCCTCTCCCCAGTTACACCTTCAGCCCGTTAGAACAAACTGGTCTAATGCACTATTGCACACTCCACATTAGAAAGAAATGAGTTCAGCCTTGATTTGAGCAAAATCAGTGCTTGGTGGGTTGCAAACCATGAGAGTGAGAATGATTGTATTGTCAGGATTAATGATGGAGACCTTCGGAATAGGAGATTTGAACAGTAAGTGTTCTTACTA
>JAOXXN010000082.1:890749-905434 GCA_026770055.1 Myrmophylax atrothorax
TGGAGGTTTTTCAACTGAGCTTGGCCGTGGCACTGAGTGCCATGATCTGGTAAAGGGCCTGGAGTTGGACCAAGGGTAGGACTTGATGATCTTGAAGGTCTTTTCCAACCCAACCCATTCTATCATTCTATGGCTTCTGTGTAAATAAAAGGAAGAGGGTTATGCAGACCTACTTGCTTCAGGATCAAAAGGGATTCTTTAGCTCTGCTCACCAGGCATGCAGGTTAACTATGGGCTTTCTGACACAGGCAGCACAGTGGTACCTTTCTCAGAATCAGCATGACCCGAGATAATGATTTTGAAAACCCTGTAGTACAAATGATGTTTGCATCAAATAATGACACAGTTCTCTACTTTAAATAGCTTATTAGAAATAATGCTGAATTTCAGAAGGTAGAGAACATTTGGCACCATTACCACTTCCTATAATGCAATATCTTCAGGAGTTTTTAATGAAAAATTGTCACTAGTGAATGTTTTTGTTGTTTTTCCTTCCTCCTCACATCCCTCAGATGGTTTTGAGGGTTCATTTACTTACTACTTCAGTGCCTTTTAAGCTAAATTTGCTTCATTTAAAAGTGCTGTTATTCTCTCACACCTTTCAGTCCCTGCAATATGCCACACTCCATCTACCTGCTGAGGCTGCTTCTCAGCTGAACTCGCTCAGCTGGTCAGAGCATGGTGCTAATAACACCAAAATCACATGGGGCACTCACTCTGGAGCTGGAGTCGATGCTGCCTGCGGGTCCCTTCCCACTCTGTGCCTGTGTGAGATTTGACCCAAAATCAGTTAGCAGCTCTGCAGTTGAAGTTTTGCCTGGACCAGAGCAGAAAATACTGGTTTGCAGTTACTTTAGCTGTGTAAGGCCACCAGCAGGAGAAAGGGGTGGAAGATGAACTTCCCTGGGTAAAGGCAGTAGCACCTGGCAGTGGGCACTTTACAGCAAGGCCATACTGAAAATTATGTCAAGTATTACATGTATTCAGTGCTCAGGCCCAGTTTGAAAGTGTTGTGGGCTGCTTTTCAAAAGCCTTTAATTGTGTTCAGTCAAAAAATTTGCTCCTGATAAGGTGTGGTCCTGTTTGTCCTTTCTGTTGGCAGCATGCAAGACGACAGTTTAGAAACCTCAACTTCTATATCTCAGCTTCTGAGAGAGAGTTATTTAGCTGAAACTAAGCACCAAGGGAAGAGTGAAAGAAGCAGATCAGAGCCAGTCTCTCATAACTTCCACTACGGCAACGCTTCTGGTGATTCAGATGAGGTGGCAGCCCAAGATGACCTTCCAGATCTCTCTGCCTTTTTGAGCCAAGAAGAGCTTGATGAAAGTGTAAACCTGGCAAGACAAGCTATTGATCAGAATCCATTGGAAACGAAGCAGGATGAGCTCCAGGCACGTTCACAGCATCCCCCAGATCAGCTGAACAACCCAGGAAAACACAAACAAATGGCCCAGTCCACAGCTTTGAAAACATCAGACAATGGCCTGCACTCCAGCTTTTGTCAGGACCACATCAGAAATACAAAGAGCTCCAAAGGGACCTCTCAGGATCTAAAGAAACACCACCTCCCCTCTGAATCAGAATCCAAAAAGGAATTCCTAAACAAGGCAGCAGATTTCATTGAGGAGCTCTCCTCACTTTTCAAAGCTCACAACTCTGAAAGAATAAGACCCCGAACATGCAAAAACTACAGGAGCAAAATTGATTCCAAGAATAAGTCTGCTCAAAAAGGTAGCTCTGGCCTGTCTCTCACATCAGAGAACAGAGAAAGGCTTTCCATTCCAGCATCCCAAGACTTGGAAAACAAAGCTGAGAAAACATTTGAACAAACGGATGATCAACAGGCAGCAAACTTGGAATCCATCAATCCATTCACAAGTGCAGAGCTGAAAACGGAGTCGGAATCTGCATCGGTGTATTCCGACGAGCCCATTGGACAACCCCCACGCTTCACCCAGAAACTGAAGAGCAGGGAAGTTCCTGAGGGAACCAAAGTGCAGTTGGACTGCATTGTGGTAGGAATCCCAGCACCTGAAGTCAGGTAAACCCACTCTGCACTTGTCATTTGTGTGTCTGTAATGGTAGGTGTCTGCACTACTCTTTGCAGGTATTTTGCTGCTTGGGTTCAGTAATTTGCAGCACAAGTCTCTTGGTCTTGGTTATTAAAAATCAATCAGGAAAAAGAAAGGTTGTATATATTTTAAGAGAACATATTTGGGGACACAGGACTTTGTTTGAAATTTCAGGGGAATGTTTTTAAATACTGTACTTCCATAATTAAAAGGAAGCGTGAAGTGCTTAGTGAGAAATGTTTGTGAAACCACTTGACTGATTGTGTAAACCAGCTAAACCCACCAATGGCTGTGATACCTCGTGCTGATGTCTGAAGGTGTCTGAGATGAGAGAACAGGATCCCAGAAACCAAAAACATCCACACATGAACAGAGAGCCAAGTTTGTTTAAGTTATTGTACCAGTCACAACCAGAAGCAGCTCAGTTCCAATTCTGATTCTGACAATGACTCTGCTGAGACCTCACAAAAACATTTCTGTTTGATCAAGTATAAGACACCCTCGTTAATTGACATTTATTCATGTTGGGTGACTAGCCTGCTATTTCTGTTTCTTTTTTCACCTGTAATCTATGAGGATTTTGAAAGTTAAATAAGTAACACTTGCAAATATCACTGGAGGTGAAAGGAAATGTGACAAAGGCACCCTTTATCCATCAATTACATCAATGAAATGAGAAACAGATTAACTTTTATATTTATCTTAAAAATTCTTAGATCTCATCAGCATTTCTACATCTAAATTTGTTCATAGAGAGCTCATTAGTCAAATTTACCCTGGTGGAATTGTACTTCCTTTGCTGGAACTGTACCAATCCAAGAGAAAGGCAAACTCTATCCATATTTTAGAGACATACTACAGATATTTGCATCCTAATATCTGAAGTACCACACACAGGTACCCTCAGTCTGGGTGGTTGCCTATCCTTTTATAGACATTGTAGAAATCTGTGTTGCTTCTCTAAATATTGAAAAGAAGGATTTGCATCTTCAGCATCTAGTGAAGGGACTCTGAGCTGCACAGTGGTCCCTTTTTTCTAATTGCCAGCTCACTGCCTTCCTCATACCCCTGGGCAGTGCTGTGTACAGCACCACTGCCACTTCTACTGCAGCTTCTTTTTCACAGAACTAACAGCACAGTCATCAAATGAAAACTAACTCAGTGTCCAAATATGGATGCTCCAAAGATTTTTGTGGCAAACAATCTTTGTCTTTCGCTCCCTTGGATTTCTGACTGCTAATTTTTCAGAGGGAGAAAGCACTAACAATGCACCATTAATTACACAGGAGGAAGGATCTACAAATGAATCCACTTGTTATGGACATCTTGCCATGGTGGCAGCAAGTTGTCTAGGTCACAGATCCCTGGGCTGTGACTTCCAGACTGTTTTGCCCCACGAGTGCCTTCAGTAGTAACAGGGAGTTCTCAGTCCCTGACAAGACCTTGACCTGTGGTGCCACTCAGGGTCTGTCACTCATGATGGGAATGTGAACTTCCAAAGGATTTGTTTATAGAAGAGGAATCTGTTCTAAACCTGGGGGAAACAAATTGTTTGGGAAGAATATGATTTCTCCTGTGCTTCCTGTCCAAACTGGCTGCAGTAATTCTGAGGTGCTCCCTTGGTGGAGCTCAGGCCATTGCAAAGGCTGTCTGTGTTCAGCCCTTAAACTCACACAAGACTCTGACCAAAAGAGAAAACTCTGCCAGAAATCTGGGGGTGTGTGTCAGAAAACAGACAGGAAATATCATCATCTCCTAGATATTGGCAACACTCTCTGAACACTTCTTGTGCATATAAAGACTTTGAGACTTGTTTCTTCGGGCATAAATCTTTCTGATAATAAAAATATCAGTAGGATCCCTGGATAGGATAAATATTTATTCCTCTCTCATCATTCATAGTTTATAATGTAAAGAAAACAAGTGAAATAATCTTCTCTTATGTGTATAGACCTGTACACAAACTCAGTCTGGCTTTCTTTTCATTTAGGACAGGTGAGCACTGAATTGATTGTTTAGAGACTGTTAATGTTGATTTTGCTTGTTTCTCCAGAAGGCCACAACATTCTCCTTACAACAGCACCTCAAGCTCGTGCTGTTGGCATACATAAAACTAGCAAGGTGTTCCTGCCTTCCAAGTTTAGGGATTTAACTAATATCTGAATTAGGAGCTGACATTATGAAGTCACTGAAGCCTTGCAAGGGCAGATCCAAGAATCCAGAACAATGATTCACCCTATGGAGTATCCAGGGATGACCAGAATGCCCTTCCACCCAGTCCAGGGACCACTTGATTGCACAGAAATGGATGATGGGTGTCTTTATAACTTGGATCTATTTTCGTCACAACAAAACAAAAGCTTTTTCATTGAAATTTCTATTTCAACATTTGATTTTTTTAAATTTTGATTAATAAAATAAGCTACTTATGTGAATGACAGTCAATACAGGAGCTGTTAACACTTCTATAGAATATAAGCATCCACCAGATGTGGCAAAATGGAGACAAAGTCCCATAGGGAAAATCAGTCCCAAGAAGTAAAGCTGAAGAAAAAGACCAGGCTCAGCTTTGAGTCTCACAGTTTAAGCCAACAAATAAAAGATAAATCACAAGGAGTAACTCAGAACTCTCTCTGTGTTTGGATGTGTGTGTATGTACATGCTGTATCATGGAGAAAGCTGAATGGCAGCTCCTTGAACAGTTCCCTGATTATAATTGTTTGTTAACAAAACTTTTGTCCTGCTCATCCAAGATTCTTTCAACTTGACTGATGTGTAGGAGTAACACTAAGAAAGGGTGTAAAAAAATCACTTGCCTGAGTGATAAATATTCACATGCTTACAGTTACTGGGGCCTTTTGGTCACTGCTACAGCACAAGAAAACCAGAAAGTATAATGTACTTTGGGGTATGTGTTCCATAAACCATGAGAATGCAGGATTTTTTCACTGAAAATAGTGCTTATCTGTGAGCTGCTCTGCAAAGCTTCCAAAAGGGTGAAGGTGGCATCTTGATGGCCACAGTTGTGGAACTGTGACCAGAACCAGGCTTAGAACAGGCAACTGTCTTGCTTTGAGGGGAAGAGTTTTCCAAGGTTTGTGGTGAGTTAGTTCAGTGTCTGTGGAGCTGGGCAAGGAGAGGAGAATTCTAATAGATAAGTAAGAGAAATAAAAATACCAGCAATCCCAGTAAAGGACTGACTGGCAAGATGGTAACTGATGAAAGAAAGCTTAATGACCTTTGACTTAAAATAGAGTTTCTAGCTACAGAAAGGATCCCAAGTTACTTATAAATTAAATACAATTACAATGTAAAAAGGGTACTGTGGGAACCCAGAGTGTTGTGAAACAAGAACAAGATTCAACAAGCTCTGTAATGTAGTTCCTCAGTCAACACTAGGGGCGCTCAGATGGTTAAACTGATGAAATGGGGATTATAGAGATCTGAGATTTAGGCAGGAGCTGATCACAGGGATGGAAAGGACTGAAAAATATGAAGGGCAGATACCACGTTTGAAAGCAAGACAGAATGGAACCAAATTGATGTAAGAGGTGGTGTAAATGACATTCCTGATGGATCAGAGTCCAAATATCATTGGCAATGATGAAGCATTCTAATTTACAGGCATGGCAGGTAACTAGCATGTCTGAGGGCTCACTGAGGGACAGAAGGTTGAATGGAGTTGGGAACTGATTTGAAATATCAGTATATGGAAAGCTAAGTCCTGCCTGGCTGCATAAAGACCTGTCCAACTGCTTTTTAAGCTAACCCAGCCTTAATGGAACAAGCCCACAAGTGTGAGGCAGCTTTCAAAACCTGCCTGTCGAGAAGGTTTGGAGAAATGGTACCCATTTTTCAGTGTTATCAGTTGACTGCAGAGTCACAGCAGGGATGAGCAAAGATGTGTGTGCCTCCAGGTAGCTCAGACTTGAGCTCAAGCTGAAGAGCACTACTACAATTATTGATGATTACTTTGACTGTACTGCAGGGTAGAAATAGGCATTTAAGAAAAACATGTAGTGTATTTCCAAAGTGTCAAAGGTTCGATGGCCTCCTCCTCGTGCTTCCTTCCACAGCTCTGTTTCCGTGTGAGGAATGGCAGGTGTGACATTCACTCCTCCCTGGGAGGAGAGCTCTCCTTTTCCCCTCAAGTTCAGAGGTGTCTGCATTTTTCCAAACTGTTTGGCACATCACTCCTAGGTTAATTTTACTTATGAATCACATTGCATGGTTTGGCATACACAGCTATCCTGGAAGTGTCATGAGGATTTGATGTTCTAAAAACAGGCTGTATGTCATAAGGTTTCCATGAAAACATTCTTTAACATAGGAATGCAAAGCTTAAAAAGTGCATTTTAGTGCTGCTTTGTTTGGAGACTGGACCTGCAGCCAAGCACAGATTTTGAGAGACTCTGAAGCCACGCAAGATTAATTAAGATATTTCTGCCTGGCTGCCAAACGAAAACATTTGTCTGTTTCAGTGTTCCAAGCCTAGAGCCAGACTTCTCTTACATGCAACTCAAGTCAGTGGATTAAGGCCTGGGATGAATGTGGCACGGGCATGGCAGTGCCTGTGCTCAAAGTGTCCCCCCCGTGCGTGAGGACACTCATTACAATCCATGGCAGGGCTGAAATGTCAGTGCCAGAGGGAACTGCTTCTTCAGCCATGCCACGGATCTCAATGTCAGAACTCCCCTTGGAGCTGACATTTCATTGCCACCACGTACAGCCTTTGGAGGGTAAGTATAGAATCAAAGGTTAATACTCAAGCCACACCAAAGACTCAACTTCACAAGAGAGCATTGTTCTTCATTTATAAGCACTGCAAAGAGGTAACATGCACATAACATGCTCTCAGCCTCAAAGTATTTGAACACTATGCTGAAAATAGTGACTAAAGAACACACTGCACAGGAGAACTAAACACAGGTTGGAAACAGAAGTTTATTCCTGACATTTTAAATCATTTAAAGTTTGGGCTAGTGAAAGGAAAAAATAACTGCCAAGAAAAGAATGAACTCCCTCCTGCTTGACTGTTTGTTTGAGTCTACTGAAGAAAAGTACTACTCAAACCCTACCAAAATAATTGGGAAAATTAGTGTATATGGTGGTTTTAAATCCACTTACAGGAAAATAGCACAGTGCTTCACACAAGCACAAGATAGACTTATCTACACAAACACAGCAGGTTAATTGGAAAAGCAGTAGTAACACAAGGAGTTCTGCCTTACTGGGGATTCTCTCACAGCACTCTGTGCAATGTGTTTTGCTCCATGTGTCACTTCAGTGAGGAACCACATTGAAGTGGATACAAAAATACAATAATGCTGTACTATGTAAATTATTTTAATGTTCTGAAAAGATGCTGCTGAACATGAGATCCAATTCTAGAACATGGGTATTCTCTTTAACATTTATTCTTATCTGCTCAAGCTAACACGCTAAAACAAGGCTACAGTATAAGGAAGAGGCATGAGGTAGGTATATAAAAAGACATGAGTAAGGGCTGTGACTCATGTCCCAAAGTACACAGTTGCCTACACGAATTACACACCTAAAAGGCAACTTGTACATTCATATACCAAATTTGTGCTTGCAGTCATAAAACTCTGCATAAACCTCAGGTCTTCTCTCCTGACAATGGGACTATTTTCAATTATCACCAATGGCAAATCTTGAAAACAGCAGTAGAATAAACCATATTATAGATAGAATTAAAAAACTTCTCCTTTCGGTAGCACAGGAATCCGACATAATTTCCTGTTCTGGAGCTTAAAAATGGCACTAATAATTTCCAAAGGACATTTTCAATCAGCCCTGTAAGGCACATTATCCTACTGTCCCTTGGTACTGCTAAACATTTCCTGTACATGCTGTGTGTAAGGACATCACCAAACACCAAGTGTGAGGGGCACACAAAAAACCCTCTGATTTCTGTACCTAATTATCTCATGTATCTAATTATTAGTGGGGGAAATTACAGATTTGGGCAAGCCATTATGAGCAAAGTTTAAACTAGACGTAGCTGTGCCTTCAGTTTATTTTAGAGGATCTGACAGGACTATGACAGAATATGGACACTACAGCTCATTTATTTCTAAAGGAAATGTTTTTTGAATGGAAGTGTAAACCAATTCTTTCAAAATAAAGATTACACAAATAAAAAGTAGCATTTTCAAACTAAATGTTATTGAAGAACCAAACAGTCTAATCTACTAGAAAAATAATGGTAATGGTACCATGATAGTGAAATCCTTTTAAAAAGAGGTAGTTTGTAAATAATCATTTTAACTCCAGTGATTTTGCCTTTTAAAAATTATTTTTATGTGCTGCTTCCCACCTTCTGAAAGAAGTTAAAGAGAATGGTAGATAAAAGCAAAGATAAAGGGAATGGTTACATGCTCCAGAGGAATAAATGAATATACATACACATATATATTCACTCTGTCCTTACACTGTCCCCCGAGTGTCTGCTCTTGGCCACTGTGAGATGGAATGCTGGGCTAGGGGGACTTGTAGTCTGAGCCAGAACACACAGTAAGTTCTGTCTCATCTGTCCACACGTGCCAGGGTCTGGGCTGGTGTTACTGCTCCCTTTTGTATGAGGACAGCTGTCTCAGATTTCCAGGGGTGCTGTATGGGTTTGGCTCATATCCAGAGCACTGGGGACATCTGTGTTGTGAAGCATCTCAAAGAGGTTTCACTGAGCTTTGAGAAGGAGCATGAATGGCTGCTGAAAGTCACCCTGGAGCAAAGTGCTGTCCTAGGCAGAGTATCCACTGACAGGATGTACCTCAGAGCATCTCATTTTGCCCACCAGAGTGGGAGAAAACCTAGCAAGTGAACTGTGTTGAACTTCAAATGGCCACCAGTTTTAACATCAGAAAGACTTTGAGCGTTGCCTTTCCAGCTGTCAGGTTATTCACAGAGATAAACAAAATTTCCTTAGTAATTTCCTGTGGTAATGTAACCTCCTGACTGCCCATCCTTTCTTTTGTGGTCATCAACAGTTAGCAGAAAGGACTCTGTACAGTTGGGTCATCCTGGAGCCTTTCCTGTGTCCAGGCACAAACTCGTTCTCATTAGACCAGACCTGGGGCAGCTGGGCCTGGGAACACATCTGGACCTGCCATCCTTGCTCCAGAGGGAGAAAGCTCTAGCAAAGAAGTGAACATGAGGATTTTAACCTTGCAAAGGCCTGCTGCCAGACCTGCAGGAGCTCCTCCACCCCTTCCTTGAGAGCCCTCGGGCTCGGCTGGCAGAGAGATGGGTAACTGGGGTGAGCTCTCCCCATGAGCAGTGCCAGGTGCTGTGACTCCTTCTGCAGTGCAGGAGCTTCCCCCTGCAGCAGGCAGCCCTGCCTGGTTCCAGGCTGTGTTTTCAACTCAGATTACACTCATGTGCAACTCCAAGTGGCCCAGGAAATGGCCTGTCTGCTTTAAAACAGCCATTCAGGATGGCTGGGACTGGGGGGCACAAACGGGGCCTGTTTACTGCTCAGCTACCCAATCAGCATTTCAGCTCCAGACCTGTGCTCCTTAATACCCCTTTGAGGCTCCTTTTGCAATTATGGATTATACTTTTATTAAATTATGTTCTTCTGCTGGTATGGACTATCTTAGAAATTTTTTAAATTTTTTTTTCCCTTCCATATAATAATTCAGGGCTTTCTTCATGCTCAATTTGTAGCACAAACTATTGTTAAAAAGCTGTGCAACTCAATGGTTAAGCAAATTTATTTATTCATGTTTTTCTAAAATATCTGAGATGGAAATGTATTAAAATAACTTATAGTATGAGGCAAGAAATATTAATTATTACAATTTATTACTCAAACCCTATCCTTATCCTTTCCACAACAATCTTATTTGCTGCAGTACCACTCAAACACAGTCAGGTCCTTCTACCAAGTTACCATGTCAGGTGGATGAAACAATTATTATTTTTTTAAGATCAATTGAATAAAAAATGTCACCATTCTGACAGCCCCCACTGTCACATGCAGAAGATGCATTACTAAATCACAAGTAGTTCTGAAAGTCATAGTAAGAAAATACAAAGATTTTTATGGAGTTTGATGTCTGTCTATATTTATGAGAAAGGTTCTAGCCACACTGAGTTAACATGAACTTTGCAAACACAGGTTTGAGGGATATTTGTTTACTTACGGTTGGGGTTTTTCCTGCACTTTAAGCCACAACCCAGATCTGAATGTACCACAAGAGAAATTCAGAGCTGGACTGACAGTGTCCCACATTCAGAGCTCTTCTACTCTATATCAAATAACATGAAATTCATAAATATTTTTTTCCTATGACTGCCTGCAGTTCTATGTCAGAATCTTCAGGCCAAACCCGTCAATTTTATCCTCAGCAAGATGTCATCCTAATTGTCAGGTTGTTTGCATTGATAAACAAAATGTTTTGCCTTGCAGGTGGTACTGTGAAGGGAAGGAGCTTGAAAACTCACCAGACATTCAAATTATCCAGACAGGTGATCAGCACTCGCTGATTATTGTTGAGGCTTTTGAGGAGGACACCGGACGTTACTCGTGCTTTGCTTCCAACATCTATGGCACAGACTCCACTTCTGCAGAGATTTACATAGAAGGTAATGTTAGAAGTGTGGCAGAAATTCATTGCTGAGTTGGTCACACAGGACTGAGATACAGTTATGCGTCTTGTTTGCTGACTGTGGGATAGTCTTGTCACAAAAAATACATAGCAGGGAGTAAACACTTTCCATCATTATTAACATCCCTATTATTTGCCTGTAAAACACCATTCAGACAAGGGACTGCCCTTTAGGTGTAACTTTACTGTGTCACTTCCCAGAGATTTTAAATATGTCATTTTAAGATTGAAGTCTGAAAATACTCAGATCCTGATGCCACCTTGTATTTTTTTTGTGTGTGGAACTTCACAGGAATATAAGAACTTAAAATTTGTGTCTAATTCTTATTAATCCCTTTTCCCTACAGTCATTATTACAAATTGGATATAGGACAACTTCATCTTATCCCTTTATGGGGACTTTGTAACCAAAATAAATATGCAATCAATTTGATATTTTGCTTGCTGTAAATAAAACAGGGTATATATCTGCAGATTAGGTGTCTCTTCTTTCTCCTCATGCTTTTTACTATACCTACTAGGCCTAAGAAAGGTCTTAATATATTTCTTTTTAACACTTTTTTGGGTAAGACTTTGGATTGCACCCATTGTTGTGCTAGCAGGACTATACATTTAAAACAGACACAGAGGGGTTTTTTTCCACTTCTCAGGCAGAGCAACACACTATGAGCACCATCACTGACAGCAGTGGGGCCATTCATAACTTCAAGCACTGCCCTACTTACCACAAGGTGAATTTTGTTGTGCTGTTATTCCTCTTTCACTTCTCTAATCTGACAGTGAAAGGACAGACCCTATTTTAGTGTCTGCACTGTCCCTGGCATTAATGGGACGTGTCTGTGCTTGGCAGGGATTTACAGCTCTCCAGACAGCGGCAAGGTCTGCTTTTACCTGGCTCAGAGGATGGTGATGGAAGCCGTGGCTGATGGAGATGCTCCCTGGCAGGAGCTGCAGAGGAAATGCAAATTCCAGGCACAGGGAAGGCTGACTCAGAAGTGCAAAATGTCCCAGAAAGACAGCTGTTAGTAAACTGAGCTGTCATCCTCTCCATGCTGGGCTACAAGGCATGGGTTTGGGAATAACTGTTATGATTCAAGGTCTCTCTAGTTTTTTTCCTGATTTTTCTTTCTTTTAAATGGTAGTATTGAGTGTCTGAGGAAAGAAAGCCCTAACTCAATTCACAACAATTACAGACTAAACCACAGTGGCATTTTAAAGAGACCCTGAGGAAGACCCAGGTGTACACTCCCAAATCTGCCTCCTGTCAGCAGCAGTCCTGCATCCTGCACATCCTGCACTGCTGGTCCTTTTGCTCTGCAATGTGACCTCTATCATATATATCCATGGAATGCTCTAGAGCAAGTCTGAATTATGGTTAGTATCATTCATAGATAAACTGCCCAAACCCCTCTGCTCATTTTTTTTATTTTTCCATAGGAATCTCTTCTTCTGACTCTGAAGGTGAAATCACCACAGACACAATGGATCAGTAAGTTTAAAATCAATTACATCTTCCATACCTTTTACAGCTTAAAACACCCACAAGTGTAGACTTTTCAGTTTGCAAGTTCTGACACGTTAGGCTTCTGCTTAGGATTTGTTTGGACTGGATTTTTTTTTGGTTTTTTGTTTGCTTTACAAACAATATGGAACAAACACATATATGTTTGCTTGTGTGTCCAACTTCAGATTAAGAATTGAAACTTTAATTTTAAACATCAACATAAGAAGAAAGATGATACCTTAGAGAGTGAATGACTAAAATTAATTAACTAAAACAGAAGCCATTTGACTAGACCCAACTTAAAGGCTGATTTAAGCTTCTGACTTGGACAAAGAGTATAGTACAATTTCTCACATGAAAATACAGCATGTCATGAAGTTTTCTGGCAAAATATGGGTATGAATTAATCATTTAGATTTTATATAAGGAAATTATTAGATATGCACTAGAGTAAACTGAAATGATGGTATAAAAGACTACTTAATTATAAAAAGAAAATATGTCAGATGTAATCTAAAACCTGGGAAATATTTTTATTTTTCCTAAGTGAAATCCATGCCCTGATCATTTAGAACCTGATCCAATGCTGTTAAAATCAGTAGTGTTTCATAATCAAAGTCCTTCTGTTAACCAGAAAGGGAGTCAGAGTGGCTGAAAACTAAAATAATCAGGTTTTTATTCAGCCCCAAAAGCAAACTGCTTTGTAAAGAGGAAATCTCAGTCAGATAGAACTGCACCCTGTTGGTTTTACCCATCATTAGGGAGCATTATGCTCATTACCAATGTCAGCTTCTAAAATGCAAAGGTGAGACATTTGCAGTATGTTTGACTGAACATCTCAGGCTCACAGAAGATCCTTTCACGTGTAATTTTAACTTCAAAGTCATAAAGTACTTCCCATTGAATTGGTTTATGGACTTTGATGAGCATAAGGGTTTAATATAAAACTTAAGATCCAGAAGATCTGAAAGGTTTTGGGATGAATTGCTAAGTTTTCCATAGTTCTAGCTCAGACTTGTCCAAATGTCTCAGGGATATTTTTTTCCATATCCATCTCATCAGGTGTCAATGCAGCACTGACCATGATCTGGATCACCTGATGGCTTCTCTAAATTACTCACCTCACTGAATTGCAATGTGGTTTTTTTCTGAGATAAAACACCCAGGATGCTGCTCTGACATTGTAGTCCTCAAATGATCACATTATTAAAGATCAGGTTTGGGTACAGTAAAAGTCTCTTCCCTCTTGCTTAGCTTCCAGCTGTCATCACATGAACCTGAACACCTGTAATTAAAGGGAATTAATATGAGAACAGGTGTTAAAAGAAGTTCAAAAGGTAAATCAGTGATCACAACAGTTGTGTCTTCACTCTGATTAAGGTTTCCTCTGATTTAAAGGCTGGCTTTCCTGCAGGGACCTGGGGACCTCAAACTGAATAAAAAGATCCTCTCTTCACTGTCTGCATTATTTCACTTGGCAATAAAATTAAATAGGGTCAACTCTTAGAATTCCATTTAGGAACAACCTAGAAGTGAATAGGTGCCACTCTGCGCACTACCAAAATTGATGATATGTTGGTCAGAAAACACGTCTCTATTTTTCAGTAATAAATTATGGAATCTGTACCCACATAAATTATGGTATTTTCATTTCCTTATGGGCCCAAATCTTCATGCAAGAGAAACTAGCCCTGTTCTCTGTGAAACCAGCATTGCTTTCTCAGAACTGGTGTCTTGGGTTGAGCCAAAACCACCACAGCTGGTACCAGCCCCAGCTGGGTTAACCCAGCCCTTCATTGCATTTGGTGTGACTGACCCACTGTGGGACACCAGAGGGGACAGATATGCAGGCTGACTCCTCCAGCATGCAATTTTCCCTGGGAGTACCTGGAATGGGATGCCAGGAGTGGGGCTGGGGAGGAGATGTACCTGGGCCAGAGCTCCCCAGGGAACACACCCACAGCTCAGAGAGCTCACTCTTGGCTGATGTTCCACAGCAAAGCCAAGCCCGCGGACACCGCTGCGAACACAGCATCTCCTGCTGCCAGAGCTGCAGCCAAGCACCAGGAAACCTCCAGGGCTCCCTCCGCTGTGCCCCAGCCTGTCTCTGTACCTGTCCACACTGTGCCAACACCAGCTAAGCAGGTAGGGGAAACCAGGAATTTCAAGGGCAAAAAGCAAGCTCTTGAAAATCCCAGCCTGCCTCATTCACCTCCAATAGCTGCAGTCTGAAACATTTTCCTCTCCCTTGCTCACTTGAAATCTTTTCCTTTCAATGAAACTTATTTTAAGCTAAATCATTTCAACACTATGCTTACTTTATATGTAGATATACTCATTTGCCACATAAGATTTCAATACCCACATCAAAGTGTTTCTAATTAATGTTAGCATGCATTTCGAGTCCTCTTTGTTGCAAGGTGTCAGCATATCCATAGCTGTGAGTTCTTACAACTGCAATGTTCATGAGAAACTC